>JAUZST010004173.1:0-16513 GCA_034779995.1 Parotocinclus haroldoi
GTGTGTGTGTGTGTGTGTGTGTGTGTGTGTGTGTGTGTGTGTGTGTGTGTGTGTGTGTGTGTGTGTGTTTTTCTTTAACTCAACGGGCATTGTAAACGTTTGTGCCTCCCCTCGCTTTACCTTTCTTTTCCCGTGGAGCAGATGTTTCCAGTCGTTCTGTCGTCACCATCACCAGTCTGATCTGTGATGCTTTCGATTGATTGATAAACCCAAACTTGTCTGGCGACTCTTTATTTTTTTTTTCTTTTCTATTTGTTTTTTGTTCACGCGTCGAATTTTCGGAAACGCTCTCCCGTTCCTGCTCTTGTTATTTCCGCGAGGTTTGCTCAGGGTCAGGTAGCTATTAACGTTCTGTTTCGCCGGGTCATTCGAATGTTCCGCTTCGTTTCTCACCGTGCCTCATGATGCTTGCTAGTGAAATTTTGTTTGGCGCCGTACTGCTTCCCCTCTCTTCGTTTGTCCGTGACCTTCAGCACCAACCGACGCAAATTGATTCTACCTGCTCGGGAAGCAGTGTTCAAGGATAATGCCCTGTCCTCTCCTGTCCCTAGTCCTGTCCTGTCCTTTCCCTAGTCCTGTCCTGTCCTTTCCCTAGTCCTGTCCTGTCCTTTCCCTAGTCCTGTCCTGTCCTTTCCTTTACCTAGTCCTTTTTCTATTCCTGTCTCTAGTCCTGTCCTGTCCTGTCTCTATTCCTGTCCCTATTCCTTTTCCTATTCCTGTCTCTTGTCCTGTCCTGTCCTTTCCCCAGTCCTGTCCTGTCCTGTCCCTATTCCTTTTCCTATTCCAGTCCCTAGTCATGTAATTTCCTGTCTATATTCCTGTCCCTATTCCTTTTCCTATTCCTGTCCTGTCCTTTCCCCAGTCCTGTCCTGTCCCTATTCCTGTCCCTATTCCTGTCCCTTTCCCTAGTCCTTTCCCTAGTCCTTTCCCTAGTTCTGTTCTGCTTTGTCCATAGTCCTGTCCTGTCCCTAGTCCTGTCCCAAGACCTGGCTCTAGTCCTGTCCTGTCTCTAGTCCTGCCCTACCGTACCATCCCTAGTCCTGTCCCTAGTCCTGTCCCTAGTCCTGTCCCTAGTCCTGTCCCTAGTCCTGTCCCTAGTCCAGCACAACTTCAGATTGGAAAAAGCTTTGTGCATCCCCAAGTAGCTTCGTAGAAAGGAAGCTCCGTGCTGCTCTGCCCCCGTAATTACTTTTTGGTAGGTCTATAACCTCTTGCCAGAGTTTAAAGGGCCAACGTTTGTGGACACCTAATAACTGGATCCAAAACATTGATTCCTTTTGGCCCTCGCCTCTCCTTTTTTAACGGCCTTTGCTTTTATTACAGGACCTTTCCTTTTATAGACTTTGGAACAGGACGGTGAGGTCGGGCTCTGATGTTAGACAATAAGCCCTGGCTCACTTTTGCCATTCCAGTGCATTTGGATCTGATAGAGACGTCTGATAGAGTTCAGATCAAAGTTCGGGGCAAACCGGCAGGGTTAGCGGTCCAGCCCATCCCACTGCCACCAATTGGCAATTTGTACACTCAAAATCGTAAGCTTTGCCGCGCATTATTGGGACGTGACGCCACCAACAAACTTTTGTCTGTACAGGCGTAATTTATTTTTATTTTTTTGTTGTGAAAATGGGAGCAGTTGCACCTCTGCTCGTTTGAGTGAACTACGGTTCTCGGCACACATCGCCCTATGTGTACCGTTACTCGTAAGCTGTGCGACCAAAAGTATTGGGACTCCTACAAGAGCTTACGCGGCGCTAATAAGGTCTTGTTTCCTCTTTTTTGCAGCTGCCGGCTGATTTTTGACACGTATTTAAAGGAGTGTGTGCTATTACTTACTGTCAGAACTATCACTGTCATCCAATTAGCAATCATTTCCTCGGGGTAGCAGCAAATCTCCAAGGCTGTTTTCAGGATCTCTGTTGCAGAATAAGCAATCGTTGCTCCGTTTTCCTCTTATTCTCATACGAAGCGCTTACGAGCTAAGACGGTAGACGGTGATGAGCTGTGAGGGCACTGACTAATTTGGGGGCGACCCCAAATATAAGACACTTCGTGTTGCGTTCGTCCAAGTGGACGCTCTCGCCGTTGAGCCTCGCTAAAGGCTTTTCCACGTGCAATATGAGGCCGATCCAGGCGGGGGTACGACGCATCCTGGCAAACTTTGGCCCACACCGGAGCCGGACCACAGACAAGCCGGAACGCGCTGGGAGAAAAGGGAGCGCCTGCCATGTCTGGCCAACGCGCTAGACGGACCCCGCGGCGCCATTACGGGGGGCTTTGTCTCGACGTAAGCAGCGCGCGCGGTCGGGAGGAATGTAGGTCGACGCGCAGCCGCCGTTCCCCTGGAGATGTCGGCAGCGGGAATTTGCAACCCAGCGCACGCACGCGTCTGTTCTCTATGATAATGCAGCCGGTGCTACAGAGATGAGACCGGCCTAATCCGGACGGCGGCGGCTCGTTTAATCATTTCGATGGCGCTCCATTAGCCGGCGCTTTTAAGAAATATCAATAAGCGCCATCAATAAGGGAAGATCATTCATCAAGGTCAAAAATGATTAATATAGTATTAAGGGACTGCGTGCGTGCGCGTGTATGGGGGGTGGTTGAATATGCAGCAGCGTGCGATTACGGTCCTTGGATGGAGTTTATTTGCACCCTCGTAAGTGCTTCAAGGCTGTTTGATGAATCCACAATCTTTTGAAAGAATTTGAGAAAGGCGCAGCGTCCGAACGAAGCCAGAAGCGGACTGTGTAAGAACGATGCGTCATTTGGAAGTGGCTCGGCGTCTGTGAATGCTAGGCAGAATTTGGCTCGTTTTGGTTCATTTCCGAGTGAGAACACAATGCCGTCCTCGGTCATCCTGTCACGTGTTTACTGGGCAGGACAAAAATGCTACATGGCGACTTGGAGTTGAGACGCAGCGCTTTGCGAATCGGCTACCGAGCACGTTTGGTCGAGGCCCTGAATTGCGGGATGGGCACGAGGAAATGAAGGATCTCGTTGCTTGGCTTGTGTCCACGTCTCACAGCTCTGTGAGATTGTCGGCTGGTCGCAAAGCGGAAATCCTTATTGGTTTATCACGTGCATGCAAGCGCCGAACGTCACGGTACCCGACTGTCCCTTTGCCAAAGTGAGAAAGCTGCCAGATACACGGTTAGACCATCGGCCATCGGCGGCTGCCGTTTGTCTGCTTGGTCGTCTCCGGTTTAATCTGTTTCAGCAGATGTTTTAGAGCCTGCTGTTATGTCGCCCGTCTTGGCAGCTACCTTGTGGCTTTCAGTGCGCTGGAAACTTTTTGTTTAGTCACTTAAACCGTACTTTAGCCCTCCGGCGTCTTTGCGTGCCTTCGTTATCATCTTCTTTTCATTCGATGCCTATTCGAGGCCTGAATGTTTATTTATTTATTTATTTTTAAGCACCATCCTCTGCCGCTCACTTGTCCTCTTGGACCCGAGAGCTCTCACGAGGCTGCAGCCCAAAGTACGGCTCCGTTTAACGGCTTTAGATGTATAAATGATAGGGGATTATGAAGGACCTGGGCCTTGTTAAAGCTTTTGTTATCCTTAGAGATTTGATATGTGTTTATAAAACAAGTTCATAATCCGGCTACAGCTGGGAGGGGCGCGTACAGAGGAGGCCATTCAGCGGCCTTATTCACAAAGCACGAGGCCTGTACGCTTTGGGACGATGCCGTGGCCAGTTTTGGTTTTTTCGCGGCTCAATCCGTTTTGTACGAACGTTCCGTGTCCGGGACTTCCCTCTTGCGAAGGGCTCCCTCGTACCCTCCTCCGTCCCCCGAGCGTCCGGAGCGCTTGATCACAAGTCTGGAAATGCTTGAACGGTTTACACGCCGTCAAACGAGAGGCGGTGCAAGCAGAAGAATTGTCCCGTTAATGCCTACTGACGAAGGCGACGATTACGAGGTAACGCTCTACGAATAGTGACATCATCTAGTCGAATAGTGACGTAATGGATGAGCTGTACGGCTGAACGTCTGGTTAGCGTCAAGAAATGAGAAATTTGGCAACATTTCAAGTACATTTCGATCCAGACCCGTTAAGATGTTGCCAAGACTCCAGGGGAGACATTTCCGATATTGGAAACCGCCACACTTATAATGTAATGAACTTTTCATGTGCTTTTTCTTTTTCAGATAATTTTTCAGATAAATAAGAGCCACTTTGAACAGGGATTAAAGGCGAGTCGTTGCTCGTAGGTCCAGCAGTGGCAGCCATGGCAGAGCTCAGACTTGAACCCTCAACCATCTAATTACCAGTCCGGCACCTGAGCTGTGCCACCAGTGCCCTGCAGCTGGGCTCAAGAAACGAAACAAACCTGGCGTTAAAGTAGGGAGAGGGAGAAAGGAGAATCTTTAGGAGCAGGTCGCAGGTTGGCTGCTGAATCTTGGAGTTCTGTTCCATCACATTTAGCAGGCGCCCTCGTTTTTAAGCGGTCAAAGGCACCTACTAATCTGAAGAAACTGCTGAAGATCAGATTTGGTCAGTAGTCCGATCGCTTGGGGAACCAGATCCTGCTAAAACTCCCGGTTCGAGTCGCTGAGGCGATAATCGCATTTCCACTTTGCAACCAGCCAGTAATCTCACCGAAAAATGACATAAACTTCAAACTTCAATCTTAAATCATCCAGTTCTGCATTTTCTCAACTGTATTCTGCGTCTCCACAAAGGGTTTGATAGCCGCGGAGGATGCTGCGTTTCATTCCGGGTTCCCTAAAGAGACCTTTTTAAACATGCTAAAACTCTTAAAAGAGTCTGAGGGCCAGGCAACCATGTTTTTCTTTTTCTTTTTCTTTTTTTTTTAACCTGGCAACCGTGTTTATTTATGAATTTATTTTTTTACTTTGAACCCTGAACCTTTTTAGCTCCACAGGCAAGCTCCTTAAATGCTAAGGTAAACCACTAAGAAACTGAGCAGGAAAAAGTCCCGGTCCATCGCCATTGCATTTTTAATGTATGGAATCGCACTGTAATTATAAAAAAAAATAGATGTACTGTTACGACCCTGTCTAGGATAAAGGCCTAACGCTTAAGAGGGTGGCCTCCTGGACCCATGGACCACCAACAGACAGTAGAACGAACCACACAGAAGGTCAGCCATATAAAACGGAGACTCAACTAGTGAATGGTAACCGTTTTATTTAGCTATGGATTAAGAGAATTTGCAGGTAGTGCAGGGACACATGAGGGAGTACTACTTCCAATAGGACGGGTACATACATTTACATAACACCATTCACAGCTTGGTACAAACAGGGAGGTAGAGGAAGGTAATTTACACTTGTACAAAAAAAAGTCTCTAAACACGTCAACCGATATCGCACAGTCTAAAGTAGCCCAGACCTGATCTAACGAGTTTTTATTCCGTAACTCCCGCCTCTGCTCGTGAATCCGCGGCATTGATTGGCTGTTGAGGTGTCGAGGATCGTGATGTTCATGGCGCTCGTCTGCTAGCAGTTAATGTTGACATTTCAATTGTTTAAATTCTTTATTGCTACTGTTGTCCTGTCAGCTCGAGCTAACAGATAAATGGACTTGCTGAGTCTGAATTCGTTGCAGTTTTGAAGTTGGGTGCGCCCATGCCTTCTGTCGGGGGGCCTCGGACCCAACGTTTTGATCTCATTATAAAATGCAAATGGGCAGCAACCTAAACAGATCAAAGGTTGCCTCTGCTATTGGGTAGCCAGCGGAGGAGCGGCGGCCTGGGGCATTGAGCTTTTTTTTTTTTCCCTATTAATTTATTTGGTGATCTGCTGCATCCCCTTTAGGTATTATTTACTTTGGAGATAGCGTTCCTGCTTGTGACTAATGGAACAGTCAAGCCGGTGCCGTCATTTAAATGTGGTGGCCGTTTCGGTGAGAGCGTAGCAGCCTCCCCTATCTCTCAGTTCAAGCTTCGAGCTTCGCCCTCCGTCTCAGAAACTGTAAAATTACCCCAGACCTCGTCCCGCCGTTCCTGCCTCTGCAGCCTGGATTACACCGTTAAGCGGGCATTTAAATCCGGGGCGCTGCGCCCGTATTTTATCTAGGTGCCCTTCCCAGAACGGCGGTTCTGTTCGTTTGAAGTGTGCTGCCCGAGCGTCTGAGCTCGCGTGGTTTGCTCCGGCTCGCGTTCAGTTGTGCTCAGACAAGTGGCGGTGTGGATGGTGGGAGTGCTGGTGATTCACCTAGCAGCCGGTTCAGTCCAGCTCGTCCCCGTTTTCTCGCCCACCAGCCTTACCTTGGCCCCTCCCGTCCCACTCGCGCCCGGTCTCCCGTTTGCTCGGACCAAGTAGGTGGTCACCGAGCGCTGCGGCAGACGCGCCAGCTTGCTGCGCGCTGACCCCGCGTTCGCGCTCTGGAGGCGAGTCGTGAGAAAGTTTGTCTCCCGTGGGTGGAGTGGACCGCCACTGGTGCCGTTTGTGGGCGGGCTTTTGCAGCTGCACCGAAGGTACTAAAGTGGCCTGCACGGCGTTGTTGAATGCGTCGTCTGGGAAGAGATCGAGAAGATCTCAGCTTTTTATGGTCTATGTTCCTCGCACCTAAAACGCTGCTAAAGGAAGGAACTGGAACGGGGAGAGTAGAAGTTGTTGCCGATCTGTGTCCTTACTGCCCAAACACCACAATTTTTTCTTTACCACTTGAAATGAATCCAGGATGATTTTACTTCCAATATTTTTTATTAACAAAACAAATGGAAGCCAAATTAGCATATTCCAAAAACCATATAAAGAAATAATCAAATAAATATCTGCCCTTTTACATAAATTAACGAGGTCAACATTTCTGAGCGCAGAATCGAAATCCCGAGGATCAAACAAATCAAATGAAATGACGTAGAACACAAATTCAGCTTTGCTGAGTAAAAAAAAAAAAAAGAACGAATTAGCATCTGCAGGAAGTACAGTCAAAATGCTGAGTTACTTCCTGTAAATAACAGCACTGAACACAGAACACAGGACGCAATGAAATAATACTAACGAGGGACACAGCGCTAATGAGCTTATCACACATACGGACTGGTCAGGAGATCAAACCCAGCCTATCACACTCTCCTCATCGCCGTCCTTCTGATCACACACACCTGTTCCTTATTAGTTCTCTCCTGCACCTTTAGTTCTCTGATACGTCTCTGGGCTCTCAAATCATTTCTAAGTGCTTTATACCGTAGTGGATTATCGCCGAATTAGCATGTTTAAGGTTTGGTCTCGCCCTTACTGGATTACATCTGCCGATCAGTTATTGTCTGTTTGTGTATGATCCTGGACTGTTTGTTACAGAGCTCAGTCGGGGATGCTAATGTTTAAGTTCTTGTGTAAGAACAGAAGCTGGTCTACATGTTCAGATGCAGGTGTGCTCGATTATCGATTACTGACATTTGTTCATTGATTCAGAGTCGTTAACGTCCGATATACGTCGTGTGTGTGTGTGTATATATAAACAACAGTTGGCTAATAACCCTAATAGCATGTTGACCTACGCTACCAGGTGCTGATCTGTAGGTTTTCTCTGTAATTGCTACGCTCCAGTCGTCTTCTCGGTGCTTTGCATCACCGTCAGCAGTAGCGTAGTAAAATGAATCTTTTTGGCCCACACCGTATTGCTGATCCTTTTTAGAATGCAAATTAACTTCCAAATGGCAGCAGACAGAAGCTCTGCTCATTTGCCCAAGATGCCCTTCTCTTCATTAGTGAGGGCTGGGAAGATGTGGGCATAGCTTCTTGTGGGTGCTGCGATTTGGCCTCCAGAGAGAGAGGCGGCGAGGCATGTTGAATTTCGGCACGCTATAAATAGATCTGGTCTAGGGCTCCACCTATTACTCTCAATCTGTCCCCTCCAATCTTCCTGAGCTGGTCTGGTTCTGCGTGGAGCTGTTGCTGCCGTCGTGTGGATAGAGACGCGAAGGGAACTCGTTTTGTGTTGGGCGCATGGGGGAGCATCTTAACCTTGGTCTTGGGCGTCGTTGAGAAGCGGGACACTCTACGTCGAATTTGTCATCGACGAATTTGCATAAAACTTTCCCTTACTACGTTTCCCAGTGCTCACCGCTCCCGCCGTGACTCTCCCCATCGGGCCGAGTTCCCTCAGCTAGCCTTGAACATGTTTAAAACACTCGCGTTGAACTACGGCGCTTGTTTTACGAATTCATGAAGGTGTTGCGTAAAGCTGAAAATGCAAAAGACTGTTCCTCACGGCGTTTCCCAGCGCTCGTCACTCGCGCATCATGCACTGCCGACTTCCTCATCTGAGTGCAGGAGGGTGTCGTACTGCATATATATATATATATATATATATATATATATATAAATACATACATACATACATACATACACATATACACATACACGCAGAGTCAGTAGAATGACGCTGTCTTGTGCTCTGGAACCGTAAAAAAGACTGAGAATGGCAGCTATATCTCTGTTAGCATTGTTCATGCTATGGACATTCACCACAAGTTTTGACCATGCTAATTTAGCCATAAACAGCCTAGTCAAGTTGGTCGTCATGGCTTCGAGCCGAACTGAGCCGGAGCGCTTCGCTGAAAGAGATCAGTTACACCTGTGGCCGGGAGCTAGCTTTGTGGTACGTCTAATGGGTGATTATGGTATGGTATTTAAGCATACTTATAATTTACTTGAATATTCTTGTTTTCTTTGAACCTCTGGAACGCAGCAAAACCAATGTGTGGAACGGTTTGCAGTGGGAAATTCTCTCTGCTTATAGGTCTCTGTTAAAAAAAAATAAAAAATAAAATAAAATCAATACTGTTTGGCTTTATGTGATGCAGTGTTAGTATTTCACTTCTACAGTGGTCAGAGAATGTCCAATTTATTAGGAACGATATTAATAATTGTTGGCAAGTGTTTATCCCAGAAATGTATTACAATTACGTGTTTTTTAAATACATTGTGTTGTTGTTGTTGTTGTTATTAATATAAGTGATTTTACAGGCAAATTGCGTTAATAATAATAATAATAATAATAATAATAAGTGATTTTACAGGCAAATATTTTTTTATAATAATGATTATTGTTGTTATTATTATTATTGTTATTATTCATGTTAGCAATTTTACAGGCAAATTGTGTTGTTGTTGTTGTTGTTATTATTATTATTATTATAAGCAGTTTTACAGGCAAATGGTTATTATTATTATAATTATTATTATAAGTAGTTTTACAGGCAAATGGTTATTATTGTTATTATTATTATTATTATTATTATAAGCAGTTTTACAGGCAAGTGGTGTTATTATTATTTAGGTCAGTAGAGTCATAAAAATTTGAAAGTAATGTTACTTTTAAAAAATATTTTGCTAAAGCAAAAGTACAGATTTTTATTATGGAAGGGCACAAATTATATAACTGTACATGTTCCTTTGAAAAGGTTATGAATATATTAAGGAACCAAGACTCAAAAATGGAGCCTGTTATAAATGTTATAACGTAGTATAGAATAGTATATTATAGAATGAAGTAAATGTTACTCGTTACCACCCACCTCTGGCTGAAACCTCTGAAGTCTGCAGTGGCCTGGCACTCGAGCGGCATGCTGCACATTTTTGAGGGCTGCCTCTGGTCAGGTTTTGCAGTGTAAGGATGCATTCCATAAGCGAAACGCGAGATCCCGTGTCCTTACAGGGGTCACCCATCTCAAGGCGAAGACACAGTGCCACCGCCTGGCAGCCGGGAGTGCCCATTGATGGATAAGGTAGTACGTCAGGTAATTGCAGTCCGCCAGTGTTGCCATGGATGTGGCGGAAGGTCCACACTTATGAGTTCCCAGTTCCCAGTCCCAGTGAGTCGGCATGCTCGGTGCTTTAGCTCAGTTTTTTTCACTAGCCAGACTTCCTGTGGAAACAAGGGGGGTGGGAATAAGCTGCCCCGCAAGATTTTGTGAGCAGAAAAAGAGTAGCCTTGAGCATCGATGCTGACCATCAGAAATGCTCTAGGTTTGTGTCCATGTCCTGTTACAGTCTCTCACAGTTAATTTCTTTGTAACTATACGGTCAATGTGGCCTTGTGGAGGGACTAGTGTGTCTGGAGGGATGACCCAGAGCATTCACGGGTTATTCACGGGTCATTGTGTTTAAATGTATCGATTTAACCTTACTAATGGAGTATATGGGAGAATTAGGCATCCTTTTAAATGGGTGCTAATGGGACTGTGGTGGCCTAGAGGTTAAGGTACTGGATTATGGGCCAGAAGGTCCAGGGTTCCCTGCCAAGCGGCCACTCTTGGGTAAGTTCCTTAACCCACGGCTGCCTTGCAATGTAAAGTTGTATAAGCAGTAAATCGCTCAAGATTAGTTCATCCACCGAATGCTGGAAATCTAACGGATACGTTTTGGTGTCTAATTTTCTCTTGCCTGGTCTGATGGGGCTCGATTTTAACCGCGACAGACTCTGATGGTAGGGGCCGAATTTTGCCCCGCTGACATTATCGACTATTCCACTAACGTCGCCACGAAACGCTAAGCTGTCGCAAGTCGGTCGAACACATTCTGGACCAAGGTACAGAAACTTGAGGGCCTTACGGGCGTCAGCCAGCCCGGGTGGCAGCACAGAAACACACTCAGGAAGCCTCCAGGCAAGGCCTTCCAACTAGAAAAGCACGAGAGAGAATGCAACAGTTCAGGCGTCTTGAACAACGGGAGAAGTTTTGAACAAAAATATCCCACGTCCCAGAAAATATCTTTTTTTCTAAAAAAAACAAACCAAAAAAAAAAAAAAAACCCAAAAAACTTTCTGAAGAAAGGAAGGTACGCCACATTTGCGCTCAGCATTTCGCTGCCGTCCTGCCCGAAATCACGTCCCGGACAGTTTGCATAGAGGCCCGTTGTGACCATTTTTGACAGATGTGTTTAGTTCAAATGCTTTTATAGTGGCACCAGTACAATGGAGTGGGCAGGGACGGCGAGGGCCCACAGCGAGCTCTCCGGATTTCGGCTGTGCTGAGTACGGAAGGTGGATTGTCACCTCTGTACCCTTCGTTGGCTCGGCTTGGCTCTAATAGCAGTTATTGACTGAATGGGGCTGAGTGCACCTGTAACGTTAATGGAAGCCTTGCCAGCTGCATGGCACGACTGCTGCCTGTGCCCGCGGCGTTGAGGAGACACTTTTACTCGTGCTCCATTAGCCACTCGTTTGTAGTGGTTGTCAGAAACTGCGTCGGTCGGTGCCGTCCTGGGGAAGCGCTTCCGAGTGCCAGTCCAAATTAGGATGCCAATCGTTATTTGTGATAAACTCTTTATATTCCCCCGAGTACTTGCGTATAAATAGATACACATCGTTTTTCTTTTGTCAGTGAGTTCCGATGCGCTGAGGTAGGTCCCTGGAGGGTTATTGTCTGCGATCGCTTTACGGCCTTCCCCTGGGCTTTTTGATAATGAAGAGAGACTGACTAATGGCTCATCAAATCATGCATCTGGAACTTGGCAGGGTTGTGCTTTTAGAGAAGATAAACACCACGTGTGAGCTTGCAGTGCTTGGCTTTTTGGACGACGGCAGCCACCCTGAATTGGGGTTTTGTTTGCCCTGAATGTCTTCGGGAAAGGAGTTGTACCCAATTTTGAATTTGCCACTTGATCCTGTGGCTCTGTCTGTGCCAGGAACATTGACGTATGTGTGCGTGTATATATATTATATATTAGGGCCGTACTGATCCGATATTTTTTATCGTTATCTCCCCGATATTCGGCAAAATCACAGGTCCGGAGATCGGATGGGGGAAAAACAGTTTGATCCGATGTCTTTCCCATCACGTTTATGCTTTACTATAACTTGAACGACACGCCGTGAACGGGGCTGTGACACGTGAGCAACAGCTGGAACTCAAGTGGAACTCTTAGCTAGCAGCATGCTCATCATGTCAGCTGTGCGGAGTTATTTTAAGCTCGAGGATGCTCACAGTAAAACAGCAGAGTGCAGCGTGTAATCCCGTAGTGATTCAAGAGGTGGTAGGGAGTATCGGTCTGATATCGGTATCGCCAGATGTTTAAGTTTGCACTGTCAGTATTGTTATTGGGCATAAAAAAATGGCTTTTCGGGGGGGGGGGATGGCTCGGTGGGGCGGCACCGCTGCCTCACAGCCAGAAGGTCCCGGGTTCAATCCCAGGGCGGGGCAGCCTGGGTCCTCCCCGTGTCTGCGTGGGTTTACTCCAGGTACTCCGGTTTCCTCCCACAGTCCAAAGACATGCGTGTTAGGCTAATTGGTGTGTCTAAATTGTCATTGACTTATGTATGCAAGCACCCCAGCCGTGTAACTGGAAGCAGCTGCACGTCCCAAGCCCGGATAAATGGGGAGGGGCGATCGACGATCCATCCAGTGACGGAGAGTCGGCCGTTATTGATACACATTTTAAAGCTTTTTTTTTCTCTCCAGGGGAAGGAAAAAAAAAGTGGCAATTGAACAAACCAACTAACAAACCTTTGCCAAAACCTAAAGTGCGATTCTTCTATATTTTGACTGCATTATTTTTGTAGCTCAATATCATGCATTTTTGACGAGCAGTGTCCATTTATAGATTTATTGGCGTGTGCTGGACCTTCTGCTCTGGCATTTCTTGAGTTGCCCTCAATCAGCCAAAGGCTTGATAGATAATACAGGACTGTGCAAAAGTCTTAGGCCACCATTCGATTAGATATTCTATTTTAGTTTTAGCAATGTCGGCATGACCGTATATTGGAATTTCTCATTCTCTGTATTAGCATTCAGCCGCCTTCATTCTGTTCACTACACAGGCAGGCATTTAGTGTAAGCTCCCCTTGCACTTGAGCAACAGTAGCATCTGGCAGCTTCATCGGGATGCCCAGTCTGAAGAAGCTTGATCAGGAGTAGGATTATTTGGAAACCCTTTTTTTTTTTTTTCCCCCCTCGGAAGGATGGGTGGGTTCACGGGGTGAAAAGGTTTAGATGAACCAAAGCTCATAAAGATTACAACGAAGAAAGGAGTGACAAATCCAAACGCGTGCTGTGTGAACAGATCTAACGGTGGCCTAAGACTTTTGCACCCTGCTGGATGGGCATACTTGGAATGCCTGCTTTAATCGGTGAGAGGGAGAGTGATCATTCCATGGTATCCGGTTACCATGGTTATCCAGCCTTCCCAGCTGAACCTGTGCTTCATTAGCACCCGCCATAACGTGCGTGAAAATGGTTACCTCGACGATTTGCCCAATTTGCACTCAAAATAGCTCGGCGTTCCCCAGAGAGTCGGACTGTTTAGGAACGTACGGCGAGCGTTAGATTGCTGGAATGTTTCGGCTGCCGAGGTTTCTTCCGTCTGCCTGCTGTCGGGCTGACCTTTGTTGTAGGCCCTGGAGCCGGTGGGGTCACCGTGGAAATTAGCTTGGGCTTTACAAGGGCACGGTCCGCACCGTGCAGCGAGTTGACCTACCACTCGTACGGCTTCCTCCTCTGAAGGATTGCTTATCTTCAGCTTCACCGTCAGGCGAGCAAGTGAGCCGTATCTGCAGGGCAAACGATTCTGAACGATTCTCCATGCTCCGTAAATGGATTTCCCTTAAGCACCTTTACGGTCAGGCCACCGTTAGGCCTCCTGGTGTGAGTACGGGAGATGCCGCGGTGTGATTCTGGTCTGCTGGCTCTCACACGGTACCTTTAGACGGTAATTGTAGGCTAGGCGCTGATGGCTGACAGAGATCCGTAGCCTTTTCCCGGACGGTATGACCAGAGCGAGGCGATCCGCGTAACTCCCCGGGCACGTTATACTTGCCTCTGCTGCCGTTGCGGGCCGTTGTTTGTTGCTCAACGCAGATTTATTTGCCCAAGCACTCTTAACTGGACTGGGTAGGGTTCGTCTGGCCCCCTCCGTCCTCCAACGTGACGAAACTGAAACAAAATCGGCAAATTAAATAACACAGGAATTTATGGAGAATATGGTGTTATGAGAAACTCTCGCCTCTAAGACGGCGGCTGGGGCGGCACCGCGGAGAGGCCTGGGTCCTCCCTGTGTCTGCGACGGTTTACTCTGGGTACTCCGGTTTCCTCCCACAGTCAGAAGACGGTGTGCCTTAGGTTAATTGGTGTCTCTAAATAGCCATTGACTTGCGTATGTGTATGTATGACTGGTCTTGAGATGGACTCGTGTGTCGCTGGATGGGGACTGATGCCGATCAGCGACGTTGAAGAATCCAAACAAACAGCGACGTATAAAATAAGTACAACAAATCAATCAGACATATGAACTAAGAATACGAAGTGGCGAGACCAGTCGACGGAGATGCCCAGGGTTCTCCTGTTCAAAGCTGCGTCGGCGTGGGTTTACTCCACCTACTCCGGATTCCTCCCGCGTTCCACTGGGCGTTAACGTGTTAGATTAATTGGTGCCTCTAAATTGGCCCGCCGTAAATGCGTGTGACCGCTATCGATGTTTTCTGTTCTCAGCATCGCCCTGCCCCGTCGGTCGAAAAATGACTGACAGGATGTTAAATGCGGAAATCATCGACAAGTGAGTAACAACGGAGGGCCGTGGTCGTGACCCAGAGCTGCTTCAGCGTGACTGGCCTTCATAACTGCTCAGAATATTTCTGGAGCTCTATAGGATCAGAAGTCGATCCCCTTTGCATGGCACTGATACGTTTAAAAAAAAAAAAAAAAAAAAAAAAGGATTATTTATTTATTTATTTATTTATTTATTTTCAGGGGGGAGCCAAGCGTTGTTGTGCTTCCTAACAGCAATCACAAACTGTTAGCCGGTGTGTAAGGTCTGCTAATTGAATTAAATCTCTGTAGCTCTACGGCGTGCGTTTTGAAAAAAAAAAAAAAAAAGGAAAAAAAAAAAAAAAACAACGTCCGTGTTTCGTTCTATAAAAGATGAACAAACTCCAAGATACGACAAGAGCGTTCAATCATCAGACCTCAATTAATAATGCTCATAACAACATGCTATTCGTTTTTAAACAAAGCAATACGTTACGAAACGTTTTAACATGGGTGGGTGGGGGGGGGGTGAGTTCAGAGAGAGCTATTTTAATCCCAGCTTTCATGTGTCTTCTACTGTCCCCCCCCCCCCCCTCAGTAAATTAGATGTGGTTCAGGTGATCATAATCAGTGGGTTATTACTGAGAATCAGGTGTGTTTGCGCTGGAATTCATTACATACTGCAGTGAAAGTACAGCCTTACATAAAGAGATGAGTTTTAATAATAATATTGTAATACTAGTTTAAATTCTAGTTTAAATTCACATAAATAAAGACATATATATATATATATATATATATATATATATATAGATTTTATTTATTTTTTTTATTTATTTATTTATTTTTATTTTTTTTCCGAGTAAATATTATTATTATTATTATTTATTGTAAGTATTTATCCCAGAAATTAATTAAGTACACACGTTTTGTTATACACAGGGAAACAGGGGAAAAAAGCCAAACATGATATGATTTAAAAAAAAAAAAAAACATCTGTTTTTATTTGACACACATTAACAAGCATAATATTAACATCGAAAATGTTCTGTTATCGTACATTCACCATCCCCTCTCCACCAACCCGATCGGTCAGTCTAAGAAGAAAACAAAAAGATATATAAATAGGTAACACTGTAATGGATCGAGCAATGAGCCGAACTATAAAACAGACAATGTTTTATGACTAAATAAATCAATCAAACAAAGAAACTGAGGTAGAAGTAAATATCGGGGGTGCTTCATAAGGCTGGGCGATATTATAAAATAATATCACGATATTTTAGAGTACTTTTGCGATAACGATATACAGTGGATTTCGGTTGATGGGACCGGATTAAATCCTAAAGAACCGAAACAAATCCTATTCTATACGTGTAATGTTATTCTCTTATTTAGACCAAAATTCCGCTTAAATCGGACCAAAGAACGTGAGAAGCGAATAAGAAATACGAAATATCCGTGAAGAAACTCTTCATCTCTGGCATAACTACCCGAAAAACTTCCAAGTTTCTCCCCAGCCCTCTACTGCCACCTACAGGTCTTTGTTTTTTCCATTTACTACAGAAAAGCTACGCGCTCCTGCTCGGGGTGGTGAAACAGAATACATTTGTTGTTACAGACCTTTTGCATGGCTCACCTATCACTGTAGTTTGTTGATCTGATGGTTTGTACCAAAACCACCTCCACACTACCAAAATCGGTCCCCTTTTTTGGAAATTCTTCACCTCCATACAACCCAATTTCTGCCGTACGTGTTGCTGTGCCTAGGAGTCACATAATGGACGTACGCCGTACCCTGTGTAAATGCATTACGTCATAGGTAAAGACGTCAGAATATCCTGATGTGAATGTTTTATATGCTGTTGATTCCGGTTAGTACCGAAACAAATCCTGTTACGTACGTCTAATGTTATTCTCTTACTTGGACCAAAATTCAGTTTAATCGGACCAAAGAACGTGAGAAAAAGAAGCTCGGCACCTAGCAAATTTATTTCTCAATGAACAAAGTTGCTAAGCAACAGTAGTTGTTGTTTGTACGTTCGCTATACGTGTAAATCGTACAATAAAGGTT
>JAUZST010004174.1:0-16507 GCA_034779995.1 Parotocinclus haroldoi
AAATACATACAGGTTGTAATGTAGTAAAATAGGGAAAAATCCAAGGGGGTGAATACTTTCGCAAGGCACTGTATTAATGGAGGAGCACATATCCAAAGGTAAAAACATAATTTAAACAGGCTCTATAATGCAAGGTATCAATTACTTGAGTAAATATGTAGGAATTGGATGACTTAGGCAAGTTGATCTGTTTATATAGGTTAGTACTGATAATTGATAAAGATTCTAGTTTTCATTTACAGCTAATTAAACAAACATCAACAGGGTGAGTCAAAAGTCACATACTCTTTTATTGTAGAAACAAAAAGGAAAATGACATATCTCAATACCCCGCGAGTAATGGGTAAAGGGGTCTATCTTTTAGGCTATGTCCAGAACATGGCCGCCATCTTAAAAGCCACCACATTGGCTCAAGGGCAAGTTTTTCTAATGGAATGGTGGTCATTTAGCATATCAAAGAAGATTAGAATTGTCTCCTAAATTAATTTCAAAATTCCACATTGATTGTGCCTATGAAATAGAGATCAGATTTGCAGTACAGTTGCCACTTTGCGGTTCACCTTTTGCGGCCTCAGTGCATCATGGGTTTTCAAAATATATTAATGGAAAAAAATGTGCATCACGGATTTTCGCTGTTTCGCTGGTTTTTGCAGAACTTTTACGTAATTTTTTTTAATTATAAAAATTTATTAAAAATATTAATTCGAACAAAATAGGAATATTACAAATAAGAAAATACAGTTGATTCCGGTTAATCGGACCACATCGGGACGTGATTGTTTTGGTCCTAATAACCGGCTGGTCCAATTAAACGAACATGACCTATGTTACAAGACATGCTATATAACATATTAAATGTTTATTCAACCTTTATTGTGTGATTTACATGTATAGCAAACATATAAACAAGAACTACTGTTGCTTACCAACTTTGTTCATTGAAAAATCAGGTTTTTCGAAACAATCTACAACACAATGTATAGATACTCAGCATGTGAAGCATAATACTGTAAAAACAAGGTCTTAATAAATTCCAGTCAACGTTTGAAGAATCTATCCAGTGTGATGTCATATCCGCTTTAGCAGTGACTTCTTTTTTGTAGTAAATGGAAATTTTAGGCAAAGACCTGTAGGTGGCAGTAGAGGGCTCGGGAGAAACTCGGGAAAAACGGAGAGATATTACATACTGTACACGTTTTTCATCCGATTAAGCGGAATTTTGGACCAAATTAGCGAATAACATTATATGTATATAATAGGGTTTGATTTGGTACTTTAGGATTTGGTCCGAATTTGTGGCTGGTCCCATTAACTGGAATCGACTGTATTACGATTTACAGTAAATAGCTGTTGCTACTCGATGTGAAGGATATGACATGCTGTAAGCTCGGTCCGGACGGAGCATGCGTGATAACGAGAGTGATGTATGGCATGTTAAGTAAAGAGAACGTTCGATACTTCACTGTGTTGCTTGATTATTCAATAGTTAAAAACACTACAATAGTGTATTTAGTCAGTGTATGAACGCAACAAAAACGAGAAGTAAGACTAGAGCATCGTTTGCCTTGCCGGTAGAGAGTCGCTACTTGCCGATATGACAAGTTTTTGTCTGCGGTGTTGTGTTCGCTGTTCTGTTGAAAGTTTTATTATAGACTGAATTGATTCAATTGATTCCCTACGATGCCACCCAAACGTTCTGCAAGTTTTATGGCTAAAACAGTGTATAAATACTTAAATAAATATAGCGTCCCTACTTCGCAGATTTTTGTTTATCGCGCTGGAACGTAACCTCCACGATAAACGAGGGAACACTGTCGTTCGTCAAAGATAACCGAATATGGAATTACTGATTCTGATGTCCAGGGAATACAGTCAGCTTCTGTATTATAGACTTCAACAACTGACCAAAAGAAAGCCCACCAATTTCACAGACCACTGTTGCCCCTCATAGCCAAAGTCTTGAGACATCTGGATTGTGGACGACAAGTCATGTAGTGGTCATCTGAAGACCTTTACTGACAAAGAAAGTTCAACAATTGTTTTGGCAGCCTTTTCAAAAAGTCCACAACACAGCATGTGACGAGTCCTGTATCTTTTGACTCATCCTGTGTCCTGTGGCTTTTGGAAGGTTGCTGAATAACTGGGTCCTATGATGAACATCATGTTTTATGCCTAATTATGTAATGGTTTCAGTTAAGCTGGAATCTGCATTAAAGATAAATCAATAAATATTCTTACTTTATATATGCAGCTTACACTTTAGTAAGAGCCTGTTTCCAAGTTATTTATTTTAAAGTATGGGTATGGTCATTATACCAAGGTGCTATCCTTTTTTCCCCTAATGTATTTAACCTAAGCAGGAGCAACTATTTTCAGGGTTGAGAGAAATACACACTGTAATTGGTTGGTGACATGTTTAAGCTAATCAGGCTGCAATAGGTGTATTAAACGTCTGGAAGGTTATTAATAACCGCAGCTGGAGTATCAGAAGTAATAGTGCACTTGGTGTGATAACGAGGGAGTAGGCAGATTTTATTTGATACATATATCTCAAAAACTAAGAGATAGTGATCTGAAATCAATATTCAAAGTTTAATGTTGAATATATTAAAGTCACTTACAATTAAAGCCTTATCTGTTAATAGTTAGGAAAGAAAAGAAAGTTAACAAATTCCCATAGAATTTTTAAGTAAGGATGTTAAATATTGATATTTTGAAAAGTGTATGGTTTTGACTTACATAACAATGAATCAGTGACATTATGAGTCAGTATTTCGATTGAATTAGCCTTGTTCTGAGACCTTTGTGACAAATTGTGGCTACAGCTCCTCCATTCCCACTAGGATGAGGGTGTTGAACATAACTGTACAGACAGACAGAATGCAGTCATTGCATTTACAATCACTGCTTGTTTGATTGTAACTGATCTGCACTGCATCAGACTGTGCAACTTTTACAACTCTAACCATCTCTACAAAATTAGCCTTACTCACCTCTGACTGGTGAAGGTGTATATCACTAGCCCACTATATGAATATCTGTTCCAGAGAATCTACGACTTTGGAGACACCTAAAGATATGGTTCAGCTGATGGTACAGTACACTTTTTTTCTGTAGGAATTGGTACGCTGCAGACTGTAGGCCTATGCACTTTTTGATTAACATGTCAATGAAAAGTCATTAGAAAGTCCCAGAAAAAAGGTGGGTAAAAATATACTGTGGCACAAAATGTAGCCAAGTTATAGGCTAATGGCTAAACTACAAACATGCTATTACACTGTACACGTTTAAATGTCAATTAGGAGTGAGAAATAATTCATCTGTTATTATGAAAGTACTGTAAAGATGATAGAAATGTGATCAGCAATTGAGACAACTAAAAAGTAAAAATTTGAAGAGAACTTCAAATTTAAAATATAAATAAATCAAATTTACTCTCCTTTTGCTGAAGAACAGTTAACTTTACCTCTTCCGTCCGGTGTGTGTGTGTTCCATAATTCCTAAGCTGGGTCATCCCAGAGGAGCCCTAGACCAGAAACCTCAGACTTAGTGGGAGCCTGTGTCCGCCGTATGAACGGTGTAGGTAGGTTTTGGATGGCATGTAAGAGTCCGTAGAACCCAGAACCAGGAAAGTAGAACCAGGAAAACCGTCGTGGACGGTTCCCCTCGTCTGGGGTCGCTGTTCTGGAACTGCCTGGCTGGAACGACCGCTGGGGTTCTCCTCTTGGATCAACAAGTGCTTCCACTGTTCTGGGAGCCCCTTCCTGGGATGCCTGTGACTGCCATGTGATCATAAACTTGGCAGTCTGGAACTGCAGCTTAAATTAGCCCAAGTAGCTATTAATCATCCACCTGATCTTGTCTGGGATATGGTAGTAGCCCATGGCCTTATTGATAAGGCTTATACCCATACACATTAGCAAGGTCCAGCCAGACTATTGTAACATTGCTCGTACTCCTATTGGCCTCCTGAATCAGATGGCTTATGATGGAAGTGTGTTCCATACACCCAGAGTATCCTTCTATCCCTCCCTTCTGAACTGAGGTGTCTACATAGCCATTCTCTATCATGCAGGATGTCATTTGTCTTGCCAAGATTGAAAGGACAATCTTAGCTTCTAGACTCAGTCACAAGATGGTGCAAAACTGACTGATCACAGAAAACCCCTTCTCTTTTGGCCCACCCTCCAGGATGTTGGTATGTTGACCTTTGCTAAGATCTTCTAAATGAACATCCAAAGTTTACATAGCAACAATGGACAGTTCTTGTAGATTTGTAGGGTAGGCCACCTGAGGTTGACGCTGTTGTTGCCTTCTTCACCACCTTCTCTGCTTCCTTCCAGGTTGGTTCTCTAATATCCATGAGTTTTACCAGGGGTGTGACACTAGTGATCTTTGGGTGGCTGCCCAGATCTTCATACCTAAATCAGGGACTTCCTCGATCTCCTCCTTAGAGCTGGTCAGTGCTCCTGATTTAACTTCCCCTAACAAAGCCTTGGAGAGCCTGTAGGGATCTTTGATTAACTTTACTCCTCTCTCCTTCCTCTGCTTCTGCACCTGCACTGCAAATTTAGTTCTGTCCCGGACGGTAAATGTCTTTGGGCATGACTTAAGCTGTGATCTAGCCTTGGCTGGCCTGAATGCTGAGCTTCCGAATGATGATTGGAGGATCAGTCAAAATCCTGAATTAGAGGATTGGAGGATCAGTCAAAATCCTGAAACCCTGAATTCCGTTATGTTGCAACTCATTACAACATGACAGATCAACCTGTCTCTGCTAGGATACACTCTCTATTGATGACAAACCCCAGAAAGGTGACTGTATGCAGGTGAAACACACTTCTTTACCTTCAAAAACAGTAGATTCTCCTGAATTTGAGTCAGAACCTGATGGACATAAATGGCATGTTCCTCTTCATATATTGACAAAATAAGTATGTCATTGAGGTAAACAAATCTATTTAATAAGTCCCTCAAGATATCAGTCACCAAGGCCTGGAAGATAGCTAGGGTATTAGTGATTGGTCTTCTCTCTGAGAATCTGCAGGTTCCATAGGTGTGACCAGATTGACTGATTGCAGACCTAATAGAAGATGGAGCCACTGGAGCAGATACTCAGATGGACAACAAGATAATTAGTTATGAAATAATTTATTAAACAAAACTAGGAATCAATGAAAAAAAGATTCTGCAGAGGCTGTCTTCAAGACCAAGGAACCGGGGCTTCTAATCATGCCTGGATCGGAGGCACAGTCCTCTCCTGCCGGTGTTCACGAAGGCATTCATTCAGACAAATAGCCAGAACTACCAGGACATGGAGGTAATAAGACCAGTAATACTAATTCATCTGACCAAAATAGAGGTTATCACTGTGTGATGGTTCATCCTAGATGCAGCTGAGTCTAGAACAGTCGACAATGCTTCTGGAGATGGAACTAGAACTTTTTTTGCACAGTAAAGTTTTAAGTGTTTTTTTGCCATAGTAATCCGTTGTCCATGTGGTTATATAAGCTATTGTTGAATGGTGGTTCTTGCAGTGCCATCTGAGAGCACAATTTGATCGGCGTAAGAGTTTCCAGTGTTCCCTGAAGGACTACACCTCGGCCACATGATGGAGACAAACGTATCAAAACAAAGGTATACATACAAGAGAAAAGCAAGAGGAAACACAGAAGTAGATCTTAGTAGAAGCTTACCAATATTGTACAATAGATTGAACAATGTTTCCTGGTCTGATTTCTGCTGTGATTATTTAGATCCTAGAGTCAATATTTGCTGTAAACAACATGGAATAATGGATCCATCCTGACTTGTATCCAGGATTCAAACTGGTGGTGTTGAAGTGGCACACTTTTTGCATCTTAATACCAATCGAGTATCATTTAAACAACACCATCTACCTCAGTATTGTTGCTGATCATGTCCATCCCTTCATGACCACAGTGTCAGCACTCACCTTCTATGTGTTATGTCACAAAGCACAAATTTCAAACTGGTTTCCTTGATAGTGAGTTCATTATGCACAAATGGCCTCCACATTCACCAGATCTCAATGCAACAGAACACCTTTTGGATATGGATATAATGGCCTTGCCAAAGAAGTTGGCCTTGTTCAACCAAATAAGTTATGTGCTCAGCATCAAATCCAAATGTTGTTTTTTGAAAATGGACATAGGAGTGCTGCCAGCTTTGCTGCAGATGTTAAAGGGGTGGGAGGTCGGCCTGTCAGTGCACAGACCATACGCTGCACACAGTATCAATTGGTCTGACTGGCTGTCTTCCCAGAATAAAGCCTCTTCTAAAGATGATGCAAAAGAAAGCCCACAAATAGTTTTGTGGTCTGATGAGACCGAGATAAACTTATTTGGTTCAGCTGGTGTCAAGCGTGTGTGGCATCCAGGTGAATGTCATCCATACAGTCAAGCATGGTGGTGGGCATGTTATGGTTTGGGGCTGCATAAGTCCTGCTGGCTGTGGGGAGCTACAGATCATTGAGGGAATCATGAATATCAAAATGTTCTGAAATATCAAAATCAAGCAGATAATGAGTCGCCCCTTTAGAAACAGTTTTCCAACATGATGACAACCCCAAGCACACCTCCAAGACTACCACTGCCTTAATAAAGAACCTGAGGGTAAAGGTCAAGTATGTCTCCAGGCCTAAACCATATTGAGCATCTGTTGGTGGAGGAGAGCAAGGTCGTGAACATCCACCAGCTCTGTGATCTTGTCATAAAAGAGTGGAAGATGATTCCAGTGGCTACCTGTGATGCTCTAGTGAACTTGCCCAAGAGAATTAAGGCAGTCCTAGAAAATAATGGTGACCACACAAAATCTTGACACATATTGGTCATTTTCAAATTCACACTGTTATGCAAGCTGTAAACTGACTAATTTACATAGTATCAAAGTGTCACATCTTCAGTGCTGTTCGATGAAAAGATATAACAAAATAGTTACAAAAATGTGAGGTGAGATACTATATATACAAAATTACAGTTGTTGGAAATAAGTCTGCCCAAGGTCACTGACTTCACCATAGAACTCTTACAGTGATTTACATAGAGTTTAGGTAATGTTCCTAATGATAATAGAGTTTTTTTTTTCATTTTGGAAAAGTGCCATATGAATAATGTTATTACTGTCGCCGTTGTTGTGTTTCTTCTTGGTGTTGCACAATAAAGTGTTACTATTTAAACATACAAAATCACATGTTGTTCTTCATTGCTCAATGTCAAAGTTAATACAAGCTTATTAAAAACTACGTTTTAATGTTGCGTATCTTGTGCATAGGGACTAATAACATGTTTTGTTATTTTATTTTAACGCAGATATACCCACTTCTCTCATATTTATCACACACAGACCAAATAATCCAACCAATTGTACAAAAATTTACTATGTGTCAGCAATGTGGAAATCCTAATAAAACCAACAGAGACAAACATGCTCCAGCCTGTTGTCTGTTATACAATCATTCATCCCAACAGTCTTTCATTGTCAGATTTCAGTCATCCGTGCACAACAGATTTAGCTATACCCATTCAGCAGATTTGGGTCTGATCCCACCGAATGACCTCTGTATAATTATCTCTTGCTGTCTGAGTATCTTGCTGTATAATACACTTTGCTTACATACTATTGATTCATAACACCTTAATAAAACTGACTTCTTAATTGTTACTGCATAAATTGCTTTATTCTATAATGCAAAGTCTCTGGAAAAAAAAATATTTATTGGGTATTATTATTATTATTATTATTATTATACTATATTATATTATTATATATAAATTATATTTTCTTGACATTTGTGTTCTTGGATAATTAAATACATACTTGTGATTAATGCTAATTGACTTCCACCAACAAAAAAATAATTGAACAGAGTTAATTCTAATCTCTGCATGCTCACTTTAATTTGATCTTTCAAGGAAGTACACATGACTGCCTCAGTATTGTATTGTGTGACATTTTTGTAGTATGTATGTGTCATTTTCATTGAAAATTGTTTCTGTTAAGTGTCGTTATCACAGTGTTAATGACATTTGTACTATTGACTACATAAATTGACATTAAGTATTAAATACAACACAATACAAAGTGATTAGGTCTTAAGTCTTTCTTTCTCTACACACTTGGTTTGTCTTTGTTTGGTTTATTTGATGAGAAGATAACACTATTAGAAACAGATGTCAACCAGCATCAAACACCGGAAAAAGATGACTTCTCACTTTTCTAATGTAGCAACAGTAAACAGTATTATTTACTATCATCTTGATCTGTGTTTCATGTTGTCCCGTCTGTCCAATCTCAGTATGAGTTGGTCTAATAGACTCTGGTAGGCTACAGATTTGGTTTAGTAGCCACATTGTTGATTAGTGAGGTTGTGATAACTGTAGATATTAGTACAAAGACAAAGTTAGACTGCGGTTTGTATGCAGCACCAGTTGGAGAAGTCGTTGGGTGGTTGGATGAATTTGTTGCCAAAGTGCTGTTAAAGCCATAGTTCATTGTCTGGTTTGCTGCAGTTACAGTTGGAGGCAACGTTACTTGAGAGACTGCCTGTAAAGAAAAAAGAGTAAAACATTAATTTATTCATTCAGGTTCTGTAGCAGCCTTGCAAATGCCTTTGTACAGTTTTTTGCAAGATATATAAATTAGATAAATTATCTATAAAGGGTTTAATGAAATTACAGTGGTACCTACAGTTGACATTGCTAATAATTTCCAGATGGCACATCAAGTGTACTAAGTACATTATTCTCATAAGGACTAATGTAGATTTATTTAATTTGCTCCAGTCCCCCAGAAATTGAAAGTCAAAGTCGGTTTTTTGTTGTTCGTAAAAACAGCGTTTCCCCAGAACGCACAGGTGCTACACATTGACATAAAACCACAGAGGACAATACATTAGTAATATTACAGTTTTTCACAGTCGTTTTGGTACATTTCTCAGATCAGAATTGAAATTCTCAAAACTACCTGTTCAATCTTCACATGATTGTGTCACTTGTGCACATCAGAAAAAGCAGTTTCTCATTTATTTGAATAAGTTGCAAATGCTTTGGTACATCCATGCATATTATTATGTACTGTTTCTGTACATAATCTTATATTATCTGCTGTTTCATATGTTATCAATTGCTTATGTCATGTTGATCAAAATGTATTATATGGCTCTCTGTTGAATTGTTTTACCCCCCCACAACATTTAAGCATCAGTTCATCGCAAGCAAAATGGTTAAAGTTGTCATAACATGTCAAGCATATTTCTATACATTTCCATTAGACATTTTTCTAGACCACGTTCACTGTTACAGTTGATGTACCAGGAAAACAGGGCGGGAACATAACCATGGGTGTCTTATCCGTACTCAGTGGCACAAGAACTTGTCATTCTGATCGCACGAACATGTTCACTGACACAGAAATGTACTATTTAGACATTAACTAAATATTTTAAGCACAAGTCTGGCTTTTGCAGGTACAAATTGTTTTGAGAAATGCACTTACAGTTTTGCAAATGTCAAGGATGATTAGAGAAATGTTCCAAAGCGACTAAGAAAAACTGTAACAACAAACTGTATTTAAAGTGCACGAGTGTAACATGCAAAATAGTGCAGACAGTACAAACAGTGCAATAAATTCAGCAGTGCAAGACAAATTCATACATTGCATGCAGCGTAAAATGACTCACTTGAGGTAAGCAATAAAGTGTAAGTAAGTGAAAGTAAGAAATATTTGGTCATTCTTAGCAGCAGAAAGACAAATGTGCAACCAAAGGCTTATTCGTGTGAGAGGTCTGAGATGAGTGTGTTGTCGCGTTGTAGTCCAATCTCTGGATACTGAGGAGTCTAATGGCTTGTGGAAAGAAACTGTTACACAGTCTGATTGTAAGGGCTCGAATGCTCCAGTATCTCTTCCAGATGGCAGCTCTGTGTGCAGTGAGTGTGAGGGGGGATGGCATTGCAGATGCAGCATGTGCCATAATAACTAAATAATAACTGTATAATTCAGTTATATGTTTTGCTATACGTAACATTTAAAACTGTTATATGCATCAGAGGAGTAATATTGTACATATCTGACATTAAAGTGTTTTTAAAAATCTAAAAATCTGTAAATTAGTGAGTAATGTATTGCAGGTGAAAAGTAAAAGCAAAACACACTGCAGCACTGCTGCTCAGCTAGCTGCAGCCAGCAAATATGTCAAGAGTAATATACTGTGCACTCTACTCCTTTTAGTTGACTGTTATCCCTAACCTTTTTATAACTAGTGAGGAGTTGTTTCACTAAGAATACTGTAATGAAAACTGTATTTTTGTGCACATGAGCGAGCCAGGTATGCAGACTGTTACAGAAGCTCCTGTTGGTGTTTTTTATTTTTCTTGTTTGAACTCTTGTTTTACTGCAAATTCCCTCCATGAATCAATAATCAATTTCTGATTCTGATTCTGAAAAAAGTAAAGATCTCCACTGAGTGAGAGCTATTGTTAATCTGAATAAAGAGCATTAAGGCAGTGCTGGAAAATAATGCTGGCCACACAAAATATTGACACTGGGCACAATTTATTATACTTATTATCTTCTATTATACTATTATACTTATTATTAACTTATTATCTTCTCATCTTAAGAGTGCTGCACTTTTGTTGCCAGCAGTTTAGACATTAGTGGCTGTGTGTTGAGCTGTTTTGAGGGCACAGCAAATTTACACTTTAATACAAGCTGTAGACTGACTACTTTTCATTGTATCAAAGTGTCACATCTTCAGTGCTGTCCCATGGGAAAGTTATAAAATAGATACAAAATGTTAGAGGTGTACTTACTTTTGTGAGATAATGTATGTTACACAGGTAAAATTATTGATTGTCATGTTGTTTTGTAGTTTTTTCAACAGCATTATCAGTGTTGTCATGTTCCATTCACATATGCCCAACCATGCATGTGGAACCACTTTGGTGGTCTGTTGATTCACACATACCTTGTGTGTACCTTGTTTGTGCCTAAGCTACCTACTGTAGTTCCCATTACATTCTGTTGTACACTAGCTCCCTGCATATCTTTGCTCACACTGGTGTGAGTATTGATTTCGCCACTTCGTAATTCATCTGAGCAAAGCCATCGCAGCTTCTGGGGAGTGAGCAATAGATCACCAAGCTTAGTCAGGCTATTGAGGTACTCAAGGCCAATCAGAACATAGTCATAGCAAATATCCAGTCTAAGCATGTTCAAAATTTCTTACTTTCACATTTGCTGTACTTTTCACTCGTTGACACTACGTTGTCACTCCAATAGTGCTCATCATTTATCTATTCACTGGGCTAGCTCCCAAATGGTTAAACATGAATTGGCAGAGGACTTGTGAGGAAGAGGTCACTCAAGCAAATTCAGGGCATGTTCAACCACGCTGACTGCTGCATATGTTCTGCAGTTTCACATACTTGCCACCAAAAACTACTGCAACGACATCATTGTCACTTCCACATTCCATTGCAGACACACACTGGTGTTCCAAGCCAAATTGGCTTGTTGTTATTTCCTTGGATTTCCTTGAAGGACCTTACTGGACAGGATAATCCTTTCTTTCTTTCTTTCTTTCTTTCTGTCTTTCTGTCTGTCTATCTATCCTGCCTATCTACCCTGCCTAATAATTCTGCATCCTTGTTGTGCTACACACTCATAAACAGGCATCTGTTGTGGCTCTCAAACTGAGACATTTTAAGGCCATTTTTACTCAGGTGATGTGTGTAATAGTTTGCATAGTCACCTGAGTAAAGTTCGTTAACTTGTCCATCCCTTTATTACTATAGTGTATTCATTTTCTGATGGCTACTTCAGCAGAATAATGCAGCATATCACAAAGTTTTGGTACAAATCATCTCAAATTTATTTCTTGAACTTGGCAATGAGTTCAGTGTACTCTAATGGTCCCCCCAGTCACCAAATCTCAGATCTTCCAAATTTGAGATGTGGTGGGACAGGACATTCACATTACGGATATGCAGTCAACAAACCTGCAGAAACTGTGAGAGACTATAATGTCAATGCAACAAAATCTCTCAGGAAAGTTTCCAGCACCTTGGTGAATATATGACAGAGGTGGAGCTACTAAAGGTCTACCAACTCATCCAACTCAAAACTCAATGAATTCGGTTCTCAACGTGTTTTGATTAGAACATTTGTCTTGGGTCTTGTCATTTGCTCAGTATTTTGTGCACTTGCTTGAACCGCTCAACTCGTTTCAACTGAAACTCAATTCATGATTCACAATTTATTATACAGTGCAGTCTTGGTTGGATTTATTGTGTTTTTGTTAGGGTTCCTACCTTTGCCCCGGAGCATTCGGCCGTCCTCGCCAGTTGCCATTACAGAGCTATCGGTGAGGCGGCTCATATCCAGTATCCTAATTGTGATCTGATTCCGAACAGTTGCTTCTCTTGCTATTTAGGCATTCGGGGCCAGGTCATCTTTCTCCCATCTCCATTCAGTATGTGCGCCCGACCACAGGCCCTTGCGTGCACTTTTAGGGATAGTGGTAGTGATCCAGGGGTTTTTAGTGCTGATGGGTGCGAATGGGGGGAACCCTGAAGGTATTTAGTATTTTAGGGGTACTTTGAGGGTCTCCCGTACTTGTGTGCTCCTCGCACACCTAAGCTCATCCTTTTCTCCGTCGGCACTCAACGAGCGTTACTCCCTGGCATTCGGACTACCTCCGTGCCTCGTCATTTGGGAGACGTCCCAATTCGTGCTCTCTGCATGCCTGCCCCGTTGGCGCTTTTGTGCCCTCTCACGATCAGTTTGCGCGTTGTTCCCAGTCGGGACGCAACACCGTGGCACGCCCTTTTATCCTTTTGGTTTTTTAGTGTTTAGCTCCGCTTTTAACCCTCTTTTCGTTTTTCTATATTACTTCCCCATTATTATTATACGTAGTGGGGTACGTCTATCCTGCATACTGGGGTCCAACAAAACAGATTTTCCTTATTTTACATCAAAAGTACAATTCTTTCTATTGCAAATGAGTCCATGTGTCCTAAAAGGTTTTATATTGACAACCAATTGAAAGCGATACAGGAATTGTATTCTTCAGAACACTTTCAGGCTGCAGTTGGCTTAGCAGCAATGCTAGCTTCCTGAGTTCACCAACACAGTAAGTGCTTTGCTTTTACTTTTCACGTTCAATCCACTCCTTACTAAAGAATAGTCCTGAAAGGCCCACTGAGACATTGAGAACCAAGATACCACTATACTTAAAAAGTTGTTTGTAACTTTGGAGACTAAGAAGACTTTTGGAAAAAAATGTCAAATTTGCACTATTAAAGCTACATTGTTCCTAACGTTGTTTATAAATCACTAAGAGTAACTGTTATTGGGAAACACACACCTGACAATGACAATGTGCAAGATCCTGATTTTATACCCTACATCACCTGGGGCAAGCTGCATTAGTTGTGGTGTATTTCACTTGGACACCCATAGAGTTGCAGATAGTAGTTATTGTGGTTATTACAGTTGTACTGCTGTCACCATAAGCTGCACATATTTCTCAAATTACAGTTTTTCCCAGTCTCTTTGGAACATTTCTTGAATCATCCTTGCCATTTGCAAAACTATAAGTGCATTTCTCAAAACAATTCGTACAAACAGCAAAACACATTCCCTGCAGAAGCCAGACTTGTGCTTAAAATATTTAGTTCGTCTTTCAAAAGTAAATTTCTGTGTCAGTGAACATGTCGATCAGAATGACAAGTCCTTGTGTCATTGAGTACGGATAAGACAGTCAAATTGTTTAGACATTTTGTCAATGTAACATTGGAGAGAAGTTCTGATGTAAACTATGGCTAAATTTTTTATGACAATTATTGCAAATTGTAAGTTACACCTGGACAAGATTCACATTTACTCTTTTACATGCATTGTTTGTACTGTAATTTGTTGATTTGTGAAAACTGTACATGCAGTGCTGTAGGAATTACAGTGCAGTCTTCCTACACCTCCTGATGTTCCAGTCTTTTGAGCCACAAATTCCCATCCAACGAATATCTTCTCTTATGATGCAGCGTGAAAAGAATCTTTTGGAGTGTCCAGCCTCTGCAGGCATCTGTTGTGATGTCATCCATGGCAGGCAGAATGGTCATCTGTGTATGTGGGTGGCGATTATATACTTTCCATCTCCATGCTGAAAAAAAATCCTCAATGGGGTTATGGATTGAGGAGTATTGTGGTAGGAACTCCATCAGCATCCTACTGTGGTTCGCAAAACCATTGCCTGGTGATGTAGGAGCGATGTAAACTGACTTTGTCCCAAACTATCATGTACTTTGGCAAGTCCTCTCCAATCTGACCCCTCTCTTATTCAGAGATGATATCCCTGTAGAGGGTGTCTGATTGTAAGGCCTAATAATGGGAATATGCGTTAGCACACCATTTTCAGAGATAGCAGCACCCATGGTTATATTCCCACCCCGTTTTCCTGGTACATCAACTGTAACAGTGAACGTGGTCTAGAAAAATATTTAATGGAAATGTATAGAAATATGCTTGACATGTTATGACAACTTTGCATGTAAAGATTTATGCGATGAACTGATTAAATTTTGTGGGGGGTAAAACAATTCAACAGAGAGCCATATCATACATTTTGATCGACATGACCTAAGATATAACATATGAAACAGCAGATAATAGTACAGAATCATTTGCATGGATGTACCAAAGCATGTGCAACTTGTTCAAATCAATGAGAAACTGTTTTTTATGTGCACAATGATGCGAAAATTGAAGAGGAAGTTTTGAGAATTTCAATTCTGATCTGAGAAATGTACCAAAACGACTGTTAAAAACTGTAATAGATATTAATAGATATAAATTTAGACTAAAGTAGTATTCTCCTGCTTTCCTTTCCAGGCACTTAAATAAAACAGCTACCAACAGTCACAACTAGAGTTATCCACAAGCATGCACATGTTTTTCATATTATTCTAGCATGCCTTATTTTGGACATGTTTTTATTATTATTATTAGTAGTAGTAGTAGTAGTATTATTATTATTATTATTATTATTATTATTATTATTATTATTATTATTATCCCAACATGTAATTTTAGAGATGTAATATGATAATCAACTGATAAATTTACATTAACTGTTAAAACGAGATCCTTAAAAGTACATTCTTGTTTTATAGAACAATTATTAGGTGGAGTCAGTAACCTTTCTTAGACCAGGACTAGTTCCAAATGTCAGTTAATCTGTTTCAACATAATTATAAGATTATAAGATTATTCACTGAAGAATTTGTCTGTTAATGTAGTATTCCATTTTGATGAAATTAATGAAGATTTTAAAGATTTTTACCACTAGACCTCAACATGGCAGGGCAGTGAAACAACGTCCATATTTGAGTTAAAAGATAATGAGTAACGGGGCATCAAGTTTCTGTACCAAGTTGGGGATTTGTAGACACCTGATCTCCACCAGAGACATGGATATGGAGAAACTAATCATTTATTTAATAATGATTAAAGGACAAGCACTAGAGACATTTAATAATGTATTTCCCCCTAAAACGATTATTTATATTCAAATACTTTTTGTACCCGTCTGTTAAACATTGATGCTCTAAATATAATACTTTTTTTTCGTTCATATAATTCGTAATAACTTTTTGACTTTTGTTTGACTTTTCTACGCTACTGGTTATTATGTTAACGTTCGTGTCTTGCGTGTTGTATTAGCGGAATAAATCAATAACGAGACATTACTTACTTAAATTAGACAAGAGCGCGCTCTGCTATGTTTACGTGTGTGCGATTGCCCATACCTGCGCAGTAAAGCATGATAGGAGTAGGATTATTCCCAGCTGCTCCGCTGCGATGTGCGCCATAGTGTAACAAGTTGACTTCCCTTGTCGACAAAGTGACGCTAAAACGTAACTCCCGGCTTTTATATCCTCTCTGTGTGACGTAGAACATAATAAGCGCAACCCTAAATTAGCATTACTTCTTACAAAGATGCGCCATATCGAGTATGTTTAAAATATAATACTGCTGCCTAGCCCGTTAAGTATCAGTTAATTGAGATTTAACATGACTGTACTAATATAACTCTGTAAATGACTAATTATACCCTATAGCTTATATTGCATACAGCAGCTTAGAGAAAAATGCCAGTTTGAGCATTACGATTTTGTCATTGATTGAATTGGGTCAAACAAGGTAACTATTAATCTCGACTGGCAGACAATGATTGATAATTTTGGAATGTTAAGAAAGATATATGTATATATAGTGAAATTATTACTATAGTCAATCAAATTAACATGTCTTATTTCTACCTCACAGTTACGTTTTAAGCGTGTGGCGTGACCACCTAAAATCTACTCTCTTAGCAATTTTCAAGTATACAATACGTCATGATTATGGTCACCATGTTGTACAATAGATCCGAAATTATTCCTCCTGTCCAGCTGAAATTTTGTATCCTTTGACCAACATCTCCCCA
>JAUZST010004175.1:0-7500 GCA_034779995.1 Parotocinclus haroldoi
AGAGTAGGTGCTCTTTGAAGAGCTCTGTCTTCAGGAGTTTCTTAAAGATAGCGAGAGATTCTCCTGATCTGGTAGTGAAAGGGAGTTTGTTCCACCATTGTGGAATTGTTGTCTCAATAATCCTTGGGTGCCAGCACTCTCTGACCCGTTCATGATTTGTCCCTTTTTAACCTGCTGTCTGTAGGTACTCATCACTGCTGATTAGAAACATCCCATAAGCCTTGTGTTTAATACTGTAGATGATCCAGCCCAGTAATCATCCCTTATTAAAGTCCCTCAGGACTTAGTTCCTGATCATTTCTCCCATATCTAACACATCAATCACAACAACTGACTGTATAAGTTATTGTGATGTGATAATCAACGTTATTTGTTATTTGTTCTGTGTGATGTTTTGGTTTAATCTATGTTTTTGTTGTTCGAAACTAAAGATCAGACCACATTATCATATTTAAGAACCATACGACCATAAGAACCATAGTTTTTAATTTCATTTTTATTACATAAATTGAATTCCATTTGAAATAATTTTTCAATTTATCAATATTATTTATGCTTTTATATGCGTATCTTGCTAAAGTAGCAATAACAAACATTAAGGGTATAATAATGTTAGTATAGTTATTTTTTCAGGTTTTTTCAAGGAAAACTTATTGTCTTACTATTTGCTCCTGTAAAGGCTAGACTCTGACACCTATTCCCAGAGAACACAGGGCACAGGACACTAGTCCATCGCAGGATAGAGATCTCTGTTGCGGCAGCAGAGAATTATACCCCCGACCGTGTCCTATACCTCAGACACAGTTCATCATGCCTGCATATCATCCCTGATCAAAGCTGAAGGCACTACCTGGACTCAAACCCTGGTCTCCGCAGTAGTGGGCTAACCCACCTGGTTGCATTTTTTAAGTAAGGTAAGGAGTGAGAACATGAATGTGATGATAAGTGTTGATATTAAATGTATGGGGTCACTGAAGTATCTTGGCTATTTAGCCAAACGGCTATGGTTATGGTGGATGTTAAGCGAGCCATACCCGTTTTTCTCAATTGTGACACTGCCTCAAGTGTCCTTAAATGACAACCTGGCCCAAGTTCTGGTGGTCTCTAAAGATAAACTCATATCCTGTGATACTATTATATTGCTCAAAATGTAGAAACTATTGCATGTGGCCCATTGTAAAATTTAATATGCAAGTCAGAGTACGCTTTATAACACCATGTTGCTGATTTGTATTATTTAAAGTTTAAGGATCTCACCTTGACAAAGAGAGCGACTTCAGGTTGATTGGGATCATCAGGTTTCTCCTCCACAGGAGGAGTGCTAATTTGGAGAGGTTTGAGACTGTAGTCCACAGCTTCTTCCTCTTCAACAGGGGATGAGTCTTCCAGTGTGTAAGCCATCATCATGTCCTCATGAGCGCCTACCGATGGCTCATCATGCGGGTCTTCGGAATCATCAGAAGACGATGAGGACGATCTCCTGGAGGCACCATCTCCATCTCCATTTACTCTGTCTGGAACTTCATATAGACCTCCTTCGTTCTGGTATTCTGTCATGCTCGTCTCCTCTACCGTATTTCCAGTGTTCATGTAATCTGGAGATGAACTTCTGTCTGACTTGCTCTGAGGGCCAATTTCGCTGTAAATCGGATCTGTCTCCCCAGAGTCGTCACTAAGCGCGCGTTGGTTCTCATAATTCGATTCTTGTACAACTTCGTCAAATGGTTTTTCATACACGTTTTCATCGTGTATTTTCTCATATATGTTTTCCTCCGCCATCGTTTAAAATGTTTGCAGTTCGCCAAGCGGTTTCTAGTGTGCACCTGGTTGGCTCTGGGACGAAAGCAGAGTATCAGCAGCTTTCAGATGAACTTCCCAGCGAACTTTGTTCTATGGCCGTATCATTTAACTGGCTCGATACCAAACGGCTCCCACTAGTATTCTGTAGTGCACTGCATAGTGTGTAGAAGCCATCATTTCATACCCGAAGATAGTGCTCTTACAGAAGGACTAGGGCACAATTTGGGTGACATTGTATGTAAACGAGCGACTCAATGAGGCTCGCTTGCACTTCATATTTCTGTTGTTTATGATAGGGTTACTAGCTTTACTGTCAAATTCACTGCCACTCATAAATGTTTAATGCAATCACGAGAAACCGTGCATGAACTAAGGTGATGTTGATTTACAAATACGCTTTTCACACGGTGGTACATTAAGGTTTGTGAGTCACTTGGAATTTTCTAGATTTATACAAAAAATATGATCTCGAACATCAAATTCTCACAATTGAGAAAACTTTAGACGCATCAGATCAGGCAATGTTTTCCCAATCTTCTTTAGTCAAATTTGGGTAAATTCTTGCAAATGTAGTTGCCTGTTATTAGGTGACAGGAGTGGCACTCGGTGTGGTCTTCTGCTGTAGCCCATCTGCTTCAAGATTTAACATGCTGTGCATTCAGAATTATATACCTCAGTTGTTATAAGTGGTTATTTGAGATACTGTTGCCTTTCTATCAGCTGCCCATTCTACTCTGACCTCTGGCATCAAATAAGTATTTTCACCCAGATAACTATTAGCTCACTGGCTATTTTATTCCCATAAGTAATAAAACCGTATTAATACCTAGCTATTATCAGTTATTATGACAGTGGAATTACCTAATGGCACTAAACATACTGCAGGCTAACTCCGCAAATTGAAATTTGAAAATAAGCAACAGTTTGGCCATACAGTAGTTCATGTGCAAATTAACCAAAATGGGAACAGTGCATACTGTGGGTTTTTTCCATCCACTTGGTGGATTAAGCCATGGTCATGGTCAGGGGTTCATGATCATCTAAGGTTCAGGAGAGCATGAACACAAAATAAGTTACCAGTCCTCTTTTTTGACTTCCATCTTTTTTCTCTCTTTCTTTCAATATATTCTCATTTCTTGCTTTGCATATCGTCTTAGTTTGACAATTTGGTCTTTATTAGCACAATATACACTGCTCACTAGAATTATTTCTTGTGTGAGAAGTATACTTTGTCTTTAGTTGTCTTTTATATTCTCATGCTTGTCTTCACTTTATTTATTGACTTTTGGTTATTTTAACTTTTTCTTTCAAAACACACAGATAAAAGCAACCAATTACAATTTATTATCTGTAATTTTATCGAGTTACAAGCAACAGCTCTTACATGCAACTGTAAACATCATAAGGCTGATTAACCCCAGGAACTCCTTTCATACTTTCCGAGTCATAGGTCGCTGCTCAGAAGTAGTGCTACAGTGCAGGCGTAGTACGAGGTAGTACTGAAGGGTTTACACATGCTGCGCCTCTGTTGGCCAGAGGTGCTGCTTGGCCCCATATAGCTGGTGTTTGAACCCTGGGCCTTCTGATACATTGTTTAGTACTTTAATTATTAAGCTTCACAGTCCTACACAACTGCTACGCTACACAGTCCTACGTAGATGTTAATTAGAAAACTTAATAACCAAACTTAACATAAATTAAATCTAACTATCTCTTTCTAGTGTCTCACGGCCCTGTTATACTAAAACAAAACACATTTTGGTATGCACAAAGTAACAGCAAAATAATTTTATGGACATCCACGACTTTGACCATATATTTTATTATTATGTAAAGCCACAAATCTATACTACCATCTTTAATAGCTTGCAGGAGCGTCATAAATTCGTACAGTGGTTACTGCTCCTGTAAATGCCGTAAAAAAGGTATTTCCCCCTGAAAGTCACTAGAGGGCGATATAAAACTATTCATATATTAAAGCACCTCAGCCTTTAAAAATGTATACTTGTGTATACTTGTGCAAACACAATGTAAATATAGTGCTGACAAAAATTAGGGGATATATCAAAATGCAATATCCCCTAAATAAGTATCCCCTAATGTTTGTGAGCAGATATGCAGAGCTAAAAGATTTTAGATTATTCAAATTTTTCTTATATTTTATTATAATTTTCAGCTGTTACAGCAAACGTTAATTGCACGAATGTGAAACTGCACATGCCTGTACATTGTGCAAGTCTTGTATCTAATGAACTAGATGAAAGTAAATTACATCTGAGGTGAAATTACATAAGTGAACTCGATTGCAGATGTTCACTGTATCAGTTATTAACCATAACCAATCATTATGGGATTATCATTATAATTGTACTGCACTGAACAGAATCTACAGGTTAAATTGATCAAGGAAATCATTTAACGAATATATTCTGTATCGTTTGCATTGAATTTGAATTCAACATTTGCTTGTTATTTTAATAAGAGACTGCTCACAAAAATTAGGGGATATTTTAGGTACGTTTGGTATGTTTGGTTTGGAACATATGTTTGGTTCTTGCTTGCCTATTAGTCTCTCTCTCTCTCTCTCTCTCTCTCTCTCTCTCTCAGTCCTTTTGTGACATATCAACCACAAAGGAAGTGTGTAGGTGCGGCTCATCCTTCTCTCATGTGAGAAACACGAGTGCAAAGATCATTTATATATGTGTATGTGTGTGTTTGTGAGTGAGAAAGAGAAAATATGCATATGTCAAAGCCAGTAAATACCAATTACCAAGGGCATATTTAATTTTGAAAAATCCCCTTAATTTTGTGAGCAATATATTTACATTTTTTAATAGATTTGTCCATATACCACATGTTGGAATACATGTCAAATATAGCTATTACTAAATATTCCATTTCTGTATTCTAGAAATATTCTGTCTATTTCTAATTTTGCCAGTCACACATAGGGACGGCAGTGTGGCAGTCAAAAGGTCCGGTCAGTTCTGTGTGAGTTTTGCATGTTCTCTCCAGGACTGTGCGGGGTTTTTTTTGTAAGTAATGTGTTTTCAGCCACATTCCAGCAGCATGCGTTAGGAAAATAAGTCTCTCTAAAACTGGTCCAGTAAATGTGTATGTGCCCAGTGATGGACTGACACTGTGTAGGATCTCTTACTGCTTTGTTCCCTGTGCTGCCGGTTTATCCCCAGCTTCCAGTAACCTGAATCTAATTTAGCTGGCGCTTAAGTTGAAAGCAAATGATACAGATATTAATATTACTTTGTGACATTGTTTACAAATGTTGTTCAAGAAGGATATTGAAAATATTCAAGTAAGATACAATACAGGAAGAAGTAGGTGCAGTGGACATAAGAATGACATGAAGGCATACAACAAAACTGTATGAAATCAATTATATTTTTAGGAACGCAGAAGGAAACCAGAGTGCTTGGTGGAAACCCATACAGACACACAATGAACATGCAAATTCCACACAGGCAGTGGCCATTCCAAGACTTAGCTTGGGCCTTTGGAGCTGTGTGGGGACACCACCAAACACTGTGATACTCTTCAAGGAATTTTCTTAAATTCTATTTTTTTTAAAAATGATACATATTTTTAAACATGGCTGTCATGAAACAAGAATACATACCTTAGACACAACACACTGGCAACACACTGTTTTGGAATATGTTTGTATTTTTAATTCACATATTAGAATAGTTATTTGATAAAAAAAAAAAAAAAAACAGAATTGTATTTTTATTTGTGAGAGCAACATTGGCATCATTTATTCACTCCAGAATCAGGTTTGGAATCAGGCTTAATTATACGTTTAATTTCTTGCACTCATGGTCTTTTAAATCTTAAATGCGAATTATGATACAGCTTTTAACAGACAGAATATCCACCCACTCATAAGACAATGAATTCTGAACTGCTTGTATTCACCTGTAGGTTATGGATGGGAATAATTCATGGTTGCGTCCCCAATTGCTTAGTATTCACTAAGTAGTCTACTAGGTGGAGTATCAGGATTCCGTGGTTCAGTGTATTGCACTTTATGGTTCAGCAGTTTCGGACCATTTTGGAGAGAAGAATTAACGCTTACTGTGTGTACAAAGTAGCGTATGGTAGCAGATCTGTCATACTTATTATTTTTGACACACGTCAGTACATTAGAAGTTGGTTTGGAACACGGTCAGTTGGCAGCCGACTCACCCTAGCAACACCATAGAGCCGGAGCGCAGCGGTTCTCCAATCAGCACTCAAACCGCCAGTGTCATCACTTCCTCCGGCTTCGCTGGGCTCGGTTTAGCGCTGCTCCACAAACGCGGCCATCTTGGAGTCGGCAGTCTGGCTGGGCAACCCCCTGTTTATTCTGATGGGAGGAACTGGCGGCAAACTTTAGGCTTTCAGTGTGTAAATCTTAACACTTGCGCATGGGACCTGTAACATTTTGGACAACTTTATTGACTTGAAGCGACGATCGTGTATGCTTCGTTAAACACTGTAGTTGAGAGGGCCTGGTTACTGTTAACTACTGGAACTACTCATCGGCAACTTCTCTTCCACAGAACTTCTCAGTCTGGAAATAAGTGAAACAGGCAGGGCTGGGGGTTATGGTGTTCACACGGTCAGTAGGGCAGAAGTTTGTGCTTTGTGCCACCGGTTGAACGCCGAGCCGTGTGCTGTAATGCGGCTTTCTAAGTGACTTCTTGAATCTTGAGCCGCGTCTTCCGGCGTTTATGCTCGAACTTGGTCCATGGTGATCTACAAGATCTTCTCCATGATCTTCATCAGCTACCACCTGATTTACAGTCTCGCTTCGGAATAACGAGCTGCGTCTTATAACGTAGAAGGGAAAAGCGTTTTGGGATTCAAGTCGGCTTAAAATGTCAACGAGAACGCCGCTGCCTACAGTGAACGAGCGCGACACGGAAAATGTGAGTGTCCAGTATTCAAACTTTTCTTTGGCTCGTTTTGCAAGGGTCGTTACTAATCAAGACTAACTTTTATTAAAGAAAAGGAACATAACTTATTGTCGCTGAGCTCAGCTGAACTTCGCCGACTGGCAAACTTTAAGGAGAAGTTGCTGTTGATTTAATTCCGAGCTTTCATTCGTCACTGTGGTGGATAACTCGTTTATTTGTTTGTCCTTTTAAATGCTCACTCCAATAGTCCGGTAGTTTTAGATATCAGTCATTATTAACCGTGTATTAAGTTACCAAACTTTAACCATTTCGACACAGGTGTCATATTTAATATGTATTTATTGCCTTATTGATTTAGGTGTTTGTAATTAGTCTGTCATAGTTTGTTTTACACAAACCTTTCAAGCAAAATGTAGTAAAATGTTTGTGAGACAATCGTGTTTTTTAGCATTTAATGTAATAATCATGTCGTTGTGGTTTAATGTGGCAGAGCTGTGGTCAGGGTCACGTGTTCTCGTTTGCTGATTGACTTGTTTACTTATTTAATTCTTTTAAAATGTATTTCCATATTTGGAGTCCCGGTGATTTATTTGATTTAAAAGATGCTCAAAGGGGCCTCGAACCATATCTTATTCATTTTCGCGAGCTTGAAAGTAAACAGGTTTGTAATAGCCCATCTGTTTTTAATAGTCTAAGTCGAACTAAAACTCTTTTATATATATATATATATATATATCTGGGAAAGAGATGCTGAGATCAGACCCAAGATTCAGTTCCACACTTC
>JAUZST010004175.1:10000-16507 GCA_034779995.1 Parotocinclus haroldoi
CCAATTAAACAAACAAACACAGCCTTACACACTTTCTATATTGACTTCAGTCATTTCTCTTCAGTTTGTATGCTATGGGACTGTGGTGGCCTAGCGGTTAAGGCACTGCTTCAAATCCCACCTCTGCCAAGCTGCCACAGATGGGATCCTAAGCAAGGCCCTTAACCTATCATTGCTTGAATTGTAAAACTGTATGAGTTGTAAGTCGCGCTGGATAAGAGCATCTGCTGAATGCCGTGAATGTAAATGTATAGTAAATGTAAATGTACTTATCTGTTATGTCATTGTTGAGAAAGAATATGCTCAGTACAATTATACCTTAAATCTGAACATGCTTGTTGTTTTTGCTATTGAACAGATTGGGTATAAGAACATGGAGAACGTAGAGCACTTGCCGCTGAGTCTGGAGAAAGCCTTGCAGCTGGTTAAAGATGTGTTCATATCCGCTGCGGAGAGAGACGTCTACACCGGAGATGCACTCAAAATCTGCATCGTAACCAAGGAGGGAATCCGAGAGGAGAGTCTGCCACTCAGGAAAGACTGATGGCCTTCTCGGCCATGGCTGAAACTGGTCTGTTGATTTCCTGAAATGAATATGTGCTTGGCTCTGGATACTTTTTGGTTCTTTTTATATTCTTTCTCAAGAATTAAGATAATAAATTGACTTAATCAGAGTACTGTATCACTCATTTGCTGCTCTGACTTACACTAATTGCTCAACCAGTTTGGAGTGTGAAGTAAAATCAGATGTTATGACATCAACGTATTCAGCACAGGAAACATGAAGACATGGGCAAGATGACCTGCTGAAGTTCAAGTTGAGCATCAGAATGGGGATTAAATGTTATTTAATTAACTTTGAATTGGTTGTTGGTGCTAGACGAGAAACTGCTTATCTACAGGGGTTATCATGCACACCAATGACCCGAAAAACTATCCAGTGAATGGCAGAAGTGCCTTGTTGATGCCAGAGATCAGAGGAGAATAGCCAGACTGGTTTGATCTCATAAAAAGACAAAACAAAGAAAGAATCGTTACAACTAAGGTATGCACAAGAGAATCTTTGGACTCACAATACATTAAACCTTGAAGCAGATAAACTACATCAGCTAAAAACAGGAACTGAGGCTACAGTTTGCAAAGGATCACCATAACTGGACAATGGCATTTAGAAACATTACTGCCTGGTTTGATTTCTGCTGCAATATTCTGATGGTAGGATCAGATGTTGGCATGAACTACAGAAAGTATTTAGCCTGCCTTGTATTAGTTTTTCTCAATTGCTTTGATTCGCTGATTAGAAATAAGATTCTCATTACTGTTAGTTCAACCTCTACAAAATGTAGTCATTTGTGCACGTCTTAGAAGTAGAAGTTTCCTATTGCTTCCAATAAATTGCAAACGCTTTTGCACATGCATCAATTGCTTCCATACAAATCTCTGCCGATTTATAACATTATCATTTACTTGCGTCCTGTCAGTCAAAATGAACTATACGTATAAATGCTGAATAGTCTTTCCCTTTGAAACTATTAGTTTTCATTTCATTACTTGAATCATTATATTTAAAAATGTTGAACTCGTTGCCAAAATCAGTCAAATGCATCCTTTGCATTTCTTCTTCATTTCTTTCCTGAAAATGTCTCCCAAGACCAGTTTCCCTCAGGTGAGCTTCAGCTTTCACTGAGTGTTTGAAGCATTGATGCTTTGCTTGTAACCGTTGATTGTTCACTTATTCAGGTGGATCACAATTAACCCTCAACTGGAAAGCATATGTGAATGAAGCAGAGCATAGTGCGTACCATTTCGACAATACCGTGACACAAAAATGGAAGGTCAGGATCGTGGTAGAGAGGCGAGGATGCGTGGAGGGGTAGGTGACAAAATGCGAAGAGGACGAAAAGGCCAAGTACATAGACAGATTCCTGATGGCTGAGGGGTGCAGGTAAATTTTGGGAGAACCACTGAGAACAGGTGTGTCTCGTTTGCCGTAAGAGCTGTTAAAGAGGATGACAGTATCTTTGGGAATATTGAATCCATTTCAATGGCTTCAATTGACATAGTGCTCAGGAGAAATGAAATGAGAATAAAACAACGGTACAATGGGCCATTTAAACGGAGCAGTGACCGAGTGAAGGAGATGCGTCACCAGTAAGTGCAGGTAAAACTTTTGTTCTATGCATACTCTAATGTACAGTGTTCATACTGTACAATATATACTTGTCCAAAATGCATTGTGTTACACAAGAAAAGTTGTTATAGCATTTTTTCTCTCTTGGTACAAAGCATGCAGGCCACGGAACAATTTATATACATTCATGAGGCTGGTTTCAGTCTATCAAAAGGCAGAAGGAATGGAAGAAATCGCATTTCACATAGTGCAGCTATCGACGTCCCAGGCCAACGAGGAGGGGAATATTACAATGTGTGCAGCCATATTATAAAACAGCCCACAACATTTGTTGACATAATCCCCTTGAATGAGATTCATCCCTTAGAATGATTGGAGACCACCTGAACAAGTACATTCTAGTATGGGATAATGTGCATTTTCACCACTCAGATTTGGTCAGACAGTGGTTTGCTGATGGTCTATCTCCACCCCTTCACCCCATTCCTTAATCAGATAGAGGAGTCTTTTATATGTATAGGTATATGACCGGCATCCACATACCCAATTGTACTTCATTATACCATATAAACATCTGACAATATGTCCCCAAAGGTTGAGCTTTGTGAAAACCAAAATTTGTGCCATTCTCACAACAACTTTTTGGACATGACTGTACACTTGCTGCAGTTTGTTTGTTCGTTGTGTAAGCGCCAGGGGGCGCTGCAGCTACCCAGGGATATATATATATATATATATATATATATATACTTGGCGCTGTTTTAGCATATACAGAAATATCGGTAGGTCTGTATTATAGTACCTATTATTTACTTTGTAAATAGTTTTAATTGGTTTTAGTTGACACTGTACTATGCAAGCAATGTCACGTTCTTCAGCTTCCCACGAGCAGATCTCATCTTTTTTTTTTACCAAAGTCAAAATCAAATGTATTTGTAGAGCATTGTCTCAACGCAGATTTACAGTATTATATTATCTTAAAAGGCTAATCCCAAATTGAGCAAGCCTAGGGCAACAGTGGCAGGACAAAATTCCCTGAATAAAGAAGGAAGAAACCTTGGTAGCACCAAGACTCAAAAAGGGACCCATCCTCCTTTGGTGGCCTAGATGTAAATACTTTTACTAATGCACTACTTAACTGATCATCCATTGCTCAAGAGCTGATGTTGATAGCGATCTGTACTTGTATTCATACACTGAGCTGGTCCACCCATGAAAAGTCCACCCATGACCACTCAGGTTAAAATTAAAAACTGTTAACTGACATACGTTTAATGATGCCTTCCTAATAGGTGAAATCATTTACTCAGGCTTAGCAGAATCCCGGAGGTAAATGTTCTCAAACGATATCCACTCTGTTTCTTAATAATCACTGTCGTATAAGAACGCTTTCACCATTTACCAAATTCAACTTCACATTTAGAAGACCTTTATCCAGAGTGACTTACAAAAGTGCTTTGTATTCTTCCTAGCTGAGAAAACATCATGTTAGTACATATAAAGCAATCCAACCTGAATGTGATTTGGGTAAATCAACAAAAAACACAGCAAATTATTATTATTATTGTAGTAGTCTACTCGAGGGGAAACAATAAATGCATGTTTTGAGCAAGATTTACACTTTTTTTGTTGAATTCATTTGCTGGATCAAGCATGAAATGATACGTGTTAATTATGTTCCAGTATGCAGGTGCATTTAAAGTGGCATATTTCAGGCATTTTCGGTTTTAAATTTAATCATTAAGAGACCATTAAGATCCAGTATCTCAAATCTGTTAATATTTAATTTTGCGTTTGAATTAATTACCATTATTATTCAAACAGTATAAATTCTGTGCATTTCTGTTTAGTTCACCACATGCAACCCCTATCTAGTTCCCTCAACATACAGCTCATAAACTAGGACTGCGGACTGAATAAAAACTAAATGAGATGCTGCGAGAACATTCAGTGAGGTTGGGATATTAAAGTATTACAGCTTGTCTCTCTTATCTGGGACAAAAAGATGCTGCTTCCATGTGCATTACTCTAACCGCTTATTTTTGCAAGTATTTACACATTTTATTTCTCCCTACAACAAGAATACAAATCTTGTGACATTTCTGATCATAGCTTAAATAAACGTTCATTTAAGTTTTACATTTACGTTATTTAGCAGACGCCCTTATCCAGAGTTAGAATTCATACAGTCTTTCAATCCAAGCAATTGTGGACTAAGGGTCTTGCTCAGGGAGCCACCTGTGGCAGAGGCAGGATTTGAACCCTGGGCCTTCTGCGGCATAGTCCAGTACCATCACAGTCCCAAGTTCAATCATTATGCATTATTATTAGTATTGCTAGTTGCAAATGATACTGATAAAAAAGTTATACTGGCACTACATATAGCAATTGGCCAGTCTGCTTTCTAAATATTGGCATCAGCCACTAAAACCATCCACCAGGAGATTTGAAAGCACTTGCTTCTGCTGACAAGTTTTCATAGAGAGATCCTTTTCTAGCAGCACTTGGCACCTGCAAACAGTGCCAAAACCCTTTTTTCCTGACCTCACTATGCTTGATTGGCCAGACAGCCAATCTAGTGTCTAGTCTAGTGTCTGGTGTATTGTCAAGAGGAATAGGAGAAACACCAGACCCAGCAATATAGACAAACTGAATTCCTCTATGAGAGTAACCTGGTTTCAGTAACTTCTCAGCAGTCCCACAAGCAGATTGCCTCCCTACTTGTCAGAAGTCCTTTTTTGTTGATCTTATAAAAAAAATACTTACTACTTGAGAATACTGTTTTTCTGATCTATGAGCTACAAGCCATAATGATCTAAATGAAAACAAAAGGCTTGGAATATCTCACTTTGTGTGTAATGAATATAAAATGAGAGCTCACCCTTTGAATAAAATCCCGACAAAAAATGACCTTTTTCTTATGATATTCAATTTTAACATTTACATGTATTAGACTGGATATACAAAAAGCTAAATACTTGCAGAAACACATTAAAAAGATCAGATTTAGGGTGATAAGAAAAACGTCCAAGATATGTGCAAAATAGTTTACTCGGTAAAACTGATTAATATTCCAAAAACAATGGCAACACGACCATTTAAAAGAGAAACACGTTCATGTCATCATTCTATAACCAAGCTAGAAAATTTGGGTCTGGTTGCATAAACACAAGTTTACATTTTCTTTGGATGAATACTATACAGACTGGTGGTCTGAGAGCATCCACTCACACTGTGTTTAACTTTGTGACAATGAGGACTCGTACAGCCTGATCAAAAGAGCTGCACACACACAATCCTTGCTTATCAGGACTCCAGTCCAGGCTGGCTATAGGTTGTGTGGACAGGGTGACGTTCTGCAGGAGGTTGAGTGTTCCAGCCACTCCTTTGTCTACCCCATCTGGATCCTTTTCGCTCCTCTTGGCTGGATACTCACTGAAATGACCAAGGTTGTTTAGTCAGCAAAAAGCAAATGTTAGTGCAATTTTTAACAAGTCGATGTCACAGATGTCCAGCATTTCAAAACACTGTTCGTTTGATGCGATTTGATAAAATGATTCAAAGCTCCAGAAAGCCTGGCATTACTACGCATTGGCCAAAGTTTTTTGTAAGTGCTCTGGAAGTATTTGATATTTTTCACTCAGAATCGTAACGTCACAAATTTAAAGGGGGGAAAAAAAGTAATGTGATCACACGAATTTGAACAGCAATGCCTTACATTACTAGATTACTATAAGTCGTTACTTTGTACAGCTTTACGACAATGTCATAAAAAATGTGTCCTCAAATTTTTGCGAGCTGTATAGTTAGTTGTTTCCAGTTCAGCTGTATTTCGTTTAATAATTTCAGAATTTTGGCTGGTCAAAATGATAAAGTTAGTTGGCGTATTTATTGCATGCTTGTTGCTGTTCTTTTATCTTCATTGTTTGTTCTTATATCTGGATGTATTTAATATAGTTTGCGTTTTCTAGCACATTCCATTCTTTGTTGGTTTACGATGGGGATGCGTTCCAACAAATCCATAAGCTGAATTTATTGTAAATCGATGAATTAAATATATAACGATATATAGATATATAATTCCTTAGAATATTTCATATATATACACACACACACACACACACACACACACACACACACACACACACACACACACACACACAAGTATAGAAACAGACACCAAGATAAAAACAATATTTATGTGTGTATATGTACACACATACTGCTCACAGCAAAACAAAGCAGTGCAAATACAGTGTACATCATTCTGATGTGCTATAATAATATAAATGTAAGCAAACTAAATTACTTAAGAATTAGGGGACAATTATTTATGGGAAATTTCATTTTGAAGTGAAACAGCATGTGTATATATA
>JAUZST010004176.1:0-16506 GCA_034779995.1 Parotocinclus haroldoi
TATATATATTCGTTGACATTTAAACATTCATTTTTGATTTTATTTTGTTACATTTTTGAACATTTTATTTATTTGTTACTGTCATTTAAATGCAAAACATTTCAAAGCAGGGTATGGAATTTATTTGTTATTCAATTTAATTTTATAACCTTTTTGTGCGTTTTATTCCCGCTCGCCCCTGGTCAGGGTCATTGGAACTTCGATACCTATTTAGCCATGGTCGCGATAGGATTTCAGTCAGGATGCATCTCAGGGCTGGGTAGGGGTCACTGTTCAGCAATAGGGGGTGATCTCTTCGCTCAGTCATTGTATGTGTATGTGACATAGACCTAGATGGAAGACACCACCAGAACCTAATCAGGGTCATTGTGAGAGTGGGCTAGCCGGTTAGAGCAATACTGGAAATATGGAAATATTTAAATTATTTTTCACTCAACAAGGAAATTCACTTTGCTGTTTGGATACGTACCATGCTTGGAATGTGGAAGGATAATGGACTATCCTATAAACATATGCAGGCGCTGGTAGGACGTTCAAAATATCTGCCAGCCTAGGAATTGAACCGGGGATCTCTGGAGGTGCGAGACCATCTCACCATGCTGCCCTTGGTGACGTAATATACAGCTATGTCCCGTTATATGTACGTTAAATGTAGTTAGGTTCTGTGAAACATGATGTAGACTGGACTACATCACTGGTTACGCTAGTCATGTAGTCGTTTAGATACTTTGTCTTTGTTTTATTTTAAGCAATAAAATTAATTAAAGCACAACATGAAAATATTTAGTACAATACTTTAAAATACAATCATGCTAATCTTTGTATCTTTTATAAAACTTGAAACACGTATGTAAAGAAGAAACCACAGTAAAGCGTTACTACATTGCTTTCTGCCTTTCATGATTGTGATTCTCTTTTCCGTCAGCAGGTGTCGCAAGGGTGCAGACTTGTTTTCTGTCATTCAGAAGACTCCTATTTAGTTATAACTGTTAAGTCAGTTAAAGTGAACAGATGTGTTTAACGGCGAATACCTGTATGCTTTAAAAGAAAAATAATGTACCACCATTTAATATGTTTGCATTATTTCATTTGTTTATTTTCCCTCTAGCCACACACCAAGTCTCAGCCAATTAAAGACAAAGCCCAACCAGATCCTAGCTTTTACTGAACAGTCTGTAATCTATGCAGTAATGTAATGTTTTGCTCCTGCATGCCTGTAATAGCTGCACGTTACAAGTACGGTGCACGGGCTTTAGATGGTTCGAAATGGGAGAAGCACCCGTTGATTGCTACGGTCTTGTTTAACCTTTTTGGTACTGGGCTGTTTTGTCATTGCATCGTTTCATGGTGACCTTGAGCTTGCAGACACAGCTGAGCCAGGCAGAGCTGTGAGGCTGTCCTATGGGTTTGTATGGACAGTCTCTCTCTATTACACACACACACACACACACACACACAGCGTTAAAGGGATAGTCTAAAATTCCCCCACCTAAATTCTACTTAGTAAACGTGTAATGTAGGTTAGAAATAAGATAATGACAATTTTAAAATTGTTTAATCTATATTCAAAGCAAAAGAAAGTATAACATCAGCTATTGGTGGAGTAAGTGATGCTTTATGCGAAGTGTATACATGTGTAGACTGCTATCAAAAAATGAAGGCATTTGTGGTTTAAGCTCAGTGTTTAAGGCCCTGGACTATTAATGCAGAAAGTTGAGCTCAAATTCTGGTTCTGTTGAGATGCTGTTGTTGGGCCCTTGAGAAAATACATGAATTGTAGAAACATTTAGATTTACAGCCTTTAGAAGTCGCTTTTTAATAGAAAATGAAACATCTAATAAAGCAATTCGTATATAATTTAAATCTGCATAAGGAGGTTGGGTCTTCCCGATGTTTATTCCTTCTAACATTTGAGGAGTATTTCTTTGCCAGTGGCACCCCTGGTTATTTAAATACTGTGGGCCTAGATAGTTGTGAGCTTTGAGACAATGTTCTGTTGCAAATACACTACATTAACAATTACATACAATCCAATCGCAAGGGCAGAAACAACCCTAGATGGGACACCAATCCATCATAGGACACACATGCAGAATCACACACCAAGTGTCACTTTAGAGACACCAATTAGCCTAACACATGTCTTTGGACCTGGAGTAACCCCACTCAGAGACATTGAGGACATGCAGACTCATAGAAGGGCAGCTCCATCCTGGGATTGAACCTGGGACCATCATGCTGTGAAACAGTGCTGATACACACCGAGCCTCCCAGACAGAGTTTTATTATTCTTTTATAACTTATTATGATTGTTAAGACCTCAGCTGTTAAAGTGAAAAGACGTTGAACAGAAAGTCATTAAATGGCTATCAATGTCTTGAATAAATGCTAATGAAAGGCTTTGTACCTCTTTCTCTTATTTCCAGGCTACTATGAGAAAGCCACTGGTTTACTGAAGGACATCAGTATTTCCTGCACAACAGCAAAATGTATCGAGTGTGTTAAGCTGTACTATCTGAAAGTTGCATTATGGGTCAGCATTCAGGCTGTGTCGTCCCAAGGAAACTGCGTCCAGTACGGGTGCTCACACTAATCATTGGCATCTTGGCAATAAGCACCATATCCTTCTCCTCCCTCGGTGCCTTCTTTTCATCTGCTCGGAGCCCCAGCTCTCTGCAGGAAGGGAACCATGGCCTCGCCGCACACAGGACACTGCTCTCGGCTGTTGTTGGAAACGGTTCCGAAGATGACGCCGAGGGTCAGGGCGAATATCCTGAGGACTTGTTTTCGTTGGAGGACAGACGCCGGGGTGCCGTGGTTCTGCACATGCTTGGCATGCTCTATATGTTCATCGCTCTGGCCATCGTGTGCGACGAGTTCTTTGTGCCAGCTCTCACCGTCATCACAGAAAAGCTGGCCATCTCGGATGACGTCGCCGGCGCCACTTTCATGGCGGCGGGAGGCTCGGCGCCTGAACTCTTCACCTCGGTCATTGGTGTGTTCATCTCGCACAGCAACGTTGGAATCGGTACGATAGTGGGGTCGGCCGTCTTCAACATCCTGTTCGTGATTGGCATGTGTGCCGTGTTCTCGCGCGAGATCCTCAACCTGACGTGGTGGCCGCTGTTCCGCGACGTCTCCTTCTACATCATCGATTTGATCATGCTCATTGTCTTCTTCCTGGATAACTACATCAGCTGCTGGGAGAGCATAGGGCTTCTGCTGGCCTATGCTGCATATGTGCTCTTCATGAAGTACAACAGTCATTTGGAGTCATTCATCAAGGGCCTGATGAACCGGAACCAGGTGGTGGAGGTGGCTGAGACACAGCCCAAGGTGAGCCAGACTCTTGTCTGATGTCCTGATCATATTCCCTGTTTTTTTTTTTTCTCAGTTTAATCTTTCTTTCTTTTCTTGCTCCCCCTCCTCCACTCATCCATTTTTTCTTTCCTGACAGCAAGCTTTTAATCCTTTCTCATCCTTCCTTCATAATTTAGAGCTGTCATACCTCACTTGTCCACTTCCATCTTTTTCCTGTTGTCCCACTCACTTCTCTCAACTCTCTAACCTTGCACTCTTCTTGAATTTCTCTCTCTTTCTTCCTTCTGCTGGTTCTCCCCCTTCTTTCCATCTCTCCACACTGCCATTAATCTTCTTCTTCTCACTTCCTCTTTCTGTCCTGTTGTTTCTTTAATCCTATTTTCTTCTGATCTTTCGCCTACATTCCTCCCATTTCTTTTCTTTTCAAATAACAAAACACTCACTCATCTTTTCCCAACTCTTACTCTTTCCTTACTCTTCGGTTTCGCTTCCTCTGATATTGGTTCTAGTCATTCTTCACTTTTTCATCTTGTATTTTCTTGTTTGTTTTTTTTGATTACTTTGATTACTAGTTTTCTTTTGCTGCCTCACCATTTCTTCCTTTAACAATCAGCAATGTCTCTTCTGGCATCCATGTTACCCTCCTCATCCCACTTTCCTTTTTTGTTTTGTGCCCCTTTTCATTCCCATTAACTTTTCTCATCCATCTGATGACTTTTTTCTCCAAACATTCTAAAACTGTTCTCCCTTTCTTTCATCACTTTTCATTTCAGCTTACCTTCTATTCCTCCTATACCTTTTTCCTTCTTCTACTAACTTCCCCTCTCCTTTCTTCCTTTGACTCCTTTTAAAACCTTTTATTTAAACCTTGATCTTTCCCCTTCCCTTCTTCACAGGTACCTTCAAATGAAATCTTCAAATTCTGTCCAGTCTCTCCAACAGGGTTTTATAATCCACCTTCTTCCTTTGCTTCCCCCCTTTTTTGACCTCCCTTCATCACTGCTTGCTAGCCTTATGACTCAGGCCTCTCCCTCCCTTTCATTCCTCTGCTGTTTTTCTCCAGACCGGTACTGAATTGATTCAGTCTCCTCATTATGTTGTTGTCGCCATTATTTTCCCCTCTCTCTTAATTTATTTACTCTGGTCCATGAACATTTTCTCCATCCCTTCCTCTTTTGTCCTCTAGTTGTCCTTTCTAATTGGTTCATCACTCAGTCTGGGAATTTGCATTTTAGGTACCAATGGTGACAAAATGAGAAAGCTAGTGGAGATTTGTGTGTGTGAGTGTGTGTGTGTGTGTGTGTGTGTTATATATCCAACAAACACATGTTGCCCACCAAAGAGTTGACCCTTTATGTTGCCTGGCAACAGGTAGAGGTTTGGGTAACATGAGAGACAGCCCTTCTTGCACTCAAGCACACACAAGCATGCAATCATCAATGATTATTTCCTATGGGGTAGCACATAGATTAAAACCCCTGTCTGTCTGATTGTTAAGCTACTGAGGTAACCATCTGCGATTTCATGTCTAAATGCAAGTATCTAAAGCCTACCTGCTGTGCTAAGAGAAATCGGTTTGTTGTTAATGTAAAGCAAGGCCTAAGGGGGTTTAGAGTTTGTTCACTATCACAGGTTTATCTTGGATTTTGCCCATGCAAAAGTCTCAGGCCACTGTTAGATTTGTTGTTTCAGCAATGGTATAATGACATATTGTCGATGACTGGACCCAAAAATGTAAAACTTTTATTTGTCACTCAATAAACACAACACTCTTTTCCACCGATCTGCGTTCCAGTCTTTGTGAGCTTTAGCCTATCTCAGCCTTTTCACCATGTTCTCTTTCCAAAAAGTGGTTTCTTGGTTGTTTCCCTTCCAAAAAGACCATTTATGAATCAACTTGGCATCCCAATGAAGCTGCCAGATGCTGCTATTGCTCAAGTGTAAGGGCCACTGTAGCCTAGAGAAGCTGTTTTTTTTCTGGTTCCAAAATACTGTATACAGGGGCACAGCTGTACCCCTCTGCTTGCAAATCAGGCATAGGGAGACAACATAAAACATCATTCTGATAAACATGCAAAGATTTAAAACTAAAGTGGGCATTACTTTAGTTTTAAATCTTTGCATATTTAAGCTGTCATTACCTTGCTTCCAGCGTGGCTGACTTTGTTTTAACTGTTTGCGTGTATCCATTACTCCACGTGAAAAAACGAATGAAACTGACTGAAGCGTTTGAAAAGATGCAGGGGCATTATGGGAAATGTAGTACCTGTAGCGAATTTGCATGCCGTATTTAAATTGACTTTTAAGTGGGGCACTGCAGCATTTTACCGGGGCATATTAATAGCTGAAATGATTTAGGGACTGACACAAGCTGAACCCGTGTTTTCTAAACAATTCTAAATAGCTGTAGAATTGTGGCTAATTAACCACATAAGATACCTAATCTATGAGGGTGAGTTCATGATAGTTAGTTAATTGGTTATTTTTAGAGTCGTTTTTGGTCCTGATTCAAAATGCTGCTATCACCGTGTGCTATCAATGTGGGTGCTTATAGTGCACATGGTGGCCACTCAGGTGGCACAACTTGGTTAGAAACTGGCTGTATTTGATGGAGGAAAGGCCAGTTATGGGATCATTTCCTGGCACTGGGACCCATTTTCAATAGTGTAGCCATAAGCATGCTCTGAGGATAGGCACCTAAACACATGCAAACATGCAAGAAATACACTTAGGCCTTCTGTTTGTGGGCACAGGAGTGGAAAATAGTTATTACAAGCTGTTTTTACAAGTTATTTCCTCGATAACAAGCTGGTTTGTGCTGGTCCAATACACAGCAAACACTGGTTTGGTGCCTTGTTAGTTCTTGTTTTTAGTGTTTAGTAGCACTAATGTACAGTATTATCAGGAATAATATTATTCATGTATAGCATCAAGCCTGGATGTGAGGTGCTGGTAATGCCTCTGGAATTGTTCTGACATTAAGCTTTATGGAGATTTGGCTTTTGCCGTTTCTAAATCTGGCATCCTGTGCAGTTCTGTATAATTCGTTAGTACACGTAAGTTCTGGCACGGAAGAGGAAACACATGCGATGTTTCTACAGAGACAGGAAAACAAACTGCGTTGACATTTGCTGGTCGTCCTGGGGATAAGGGCTTTTATGTGCAATATGCTGCTCAGCTACTGTTGGGTTAAGAAAGGCCCTTAACCTACAACTACATGAATGTTAAGATGGTATCAGTTGGAAGTTGCTCTGGATAAGGGCGTGTGCTAAATGAACTAAATGCAAATGCAATGCGTTCTAACAGCTGCCAGCCTGCCGTGTGCTAATATGAAACTCTAAATGTCCCTGGCTTTTTTCAATAATGGGATTTACCCCATTTTGGCATTTGCATTTTTCTGGAAGCTGCATAAGGATAAGCCTTCCTCCATTAAAGAAGACATTCCATCCGTTTTGTTGCTGCAGTTGGTTTTTTTTTTCTCACTTAACTGAGAGGTTCATAAATGTGACGTTTTTCTTATCTGCACATGCTCAGAGAGAGAGTGTAATTGTGTGTGGAGATCATGGAGATCATTTCCATATTGTGGAAACATATAGGGATTCTCTCTGAGTCAGCTGGATCACAAGAATGATCCTTGGATTATCCACACTGGATTTAGGTTACACCAAATGAGTTTTGGATGGATGAGCTATCTGTACCGTACAGCTTTAACTAAGTCAGGATTTATTCAACGTGCACGAGGAATGGTAATTAGACGTCCACTTTGTGATGTGTTGGGAAATGTAACGCCTGCATAATATCACCATGACGTCTCCAACCCGATGATGTGACTCAAGGTCTGAGGGTTTGTTTGAGAGTAACAGTAACAGAGAGTAACACAGCCTCGTGTAGTAAAAACAAAGCAAAAATACAAAAATAGCAAAAAGTGAATCATAATATTTTAGCACAGAATATGGGTGAGTCAAAAGACGCAGGATAACCTTTTGTTTGGGAAAAATGGAAAACGACATATATGAAAACCCCAGCAAGCAATGGGTAATCTTTTAAGCTATGTCCGGAACATGGTCGCCAACTTCAAAGCCGCCATATTAGATCAAGAGCAAGTTTTTCCAATGAGAATGTGGTCATGTAGGATACCAATGAACAGAATTGTTCAAAATCAGAAACTGATTTCCGCAATCAGATTTAAAATATCCCTTTTGGTTCAAAAGTCCACAGAACACAGAAAGTTCAAAACTGTTGTTGTTGGTCTCAGGTAACTGAAGACGGAATTGATGATTTTATCGTATCAAATCAACAGACTTCAACAACGGACACCTAGAAATATCAACAATTTCAAACAGCACCGTTACGTCCCTCATATATAGCCAAATTCGGAGAAACAGGGACTGTGGACGACCAGCCACGTAGTGATCATCTGAAGAACCGCTACCGATGGTTGGTTTTGCAAACCTTTCATAAATGTCCACGATGCACCACGCGACATGTCCTGTGTCTTTTGACTCACCCAGCACACCAGTCCCCCTCAGCATTAATGGACGTTTTCTCGGTTTTTCTCCCTTCTTAGTGTCAGTGGCAGTTCTTCCTTAACAAGTGTTGCCATGACAGTCCAACATTACAGTAAAATGTACATTTTATTTAGATTGTGGGGAGGAATGAGGAGCTCTGGGGTGTTGGTTTCACACCCTAAATGCTCTGATTATTAGGAGATACTTCAAAATGAATAATAAAATAGCCCCTAATTTGAAAGAACTGCATAAAATCAACTCTGCTGATGGGATTAGTTTTACATAAGGAGTGGCCCAAGCCTTTTACAACAATTGTTTACAACAATTTTTAATTAATTTAATTTGATTGTCTGGTTATTTTTTATTTTGTGATTCTACCGTGCTGCGAAATTTTGCTCCTATAGATTTGAAAGCATTCCTTATACATTATACGTCACTAAAAAAGCAAACTTTTACTTTACACAAAGTCCACACACTGCACTGTTTACATCCTAAATCAGTTTTAGTCTTAATGTCTGTAGAAATATAGTTATATAAACAGTTATATAAACAAATTAGATAGAACTGTTGATGCAACCTATCATGGTTTATAAACCAATGACATTTTTATAAATAATGCCAGTAAATCAAACATAAAATCTCTCAAACAGGTAAATTCATGGTGTATATTCACACCCCCTGATCCACTTTATTAGAAGTGTGCTGGATTAGTGATTCATTGTGCCTCTGCATCACAGTGTGTGTCATCAATTTGATGAAATGCTGCGCTGCAGACTACCTCTCATCAGACAGGAGACAAAGAGTGAGCAGTTTTAGCCTCTGGCATTTCTGCTGTCTCACCAAAACAGACACTCTGGTCAGACGCTAGACCATATTTAGTCTTTTTCCCATCTTTCTTGTTTCCCCAGTAGAGAAAAAATAAACCAACGAATGATAGTGTGGGTCCAGAATGATAGTGTGGGTCTTTGATGGTCAGAGACAACAAATTTGTCCTATCCAGCCCTGTGATGGATCGGCAATCCATTTAGATTGCATGGCAAGTGCAGCGCTGTTTTATTTGTGAGTACTAGACTTTTTAGTTTGAGCCATGAGGCTTTTAAATGAACTATAGAGACTGCATAGCAATTAAATTACATTAAATGCACACTTGATTTGTGAAACACTTCCAGCCTGAACAGCGAATAATGTCTTGACATGAAATGGAATCTGGTTTTGTGTTATTAATTGAGGCAGACTGTGTACTGTGAGGGGGCCTATCTTGTAGGTTATGTCCAGAACATGGCTACCATCCAAAATATTGGATCAAGGGCAAATTTCCCCAATGGGAATGTGGTAGGATGTAGGATATCAATGAAGACCAGAATTGACTCGGAAGTCGACTTCTGTGATCAGATTTTCAAAATTTGGACTATCTGGAATTTGGAATATGTCTTGTGGTTCAAAAGTTATCAAGACAGAAATGTAAAAAACTTTAGTTGTTCGTCACGGGTAACTGAAGATGGAATTCTGATTCTGGGGAACGCAGCTGCCGTATCATAGCAACAGACTTCAACAACCGACACTGACAAAGAGCACCAGTTTCACACAGCACCGTTACATCCCCCATAGGCAAATTCTGAGAAACCTGTGAATTACTGTTGATGACCAGCCATGTAGTGACCGTCTGAAGAACCGCTAACGACCAAGAAACCTCATCAATCGTTTTGGCAGCCTTCGTGAAAAGTCCACAACTCAGCATGTGATGTGTCCTGTGTCTTTTGACTCGCCCTGTACATTAAGACATTGGCTTTTTAAGATTTTACTACTTCAACCATATGGATCAGAGTATAAACTAAGCTGCATTACTAGGTCATTCACATGTCAATCGACAAGCGGCGGGCAAACGGTGCAAAAATTTGCATCTGTAAAGCTCCAACGAATCTTTGTACGTCTTTGTAGCTCTTAGTAAAAGCCTGTCACCGTGGAAACTTACCATGGTGTGTATCATGGTTATGCTTGTTCGTGCATGCACTTTGGCGTACGAGCACATACGTTTGCGTATGCATGCGCACTGTTTTCCGCTGGATTTAATTACAGTTACTGCTGATCATTGTGTCTTTGCCAGAGCTGATCTCCATCATAAAATGCTCTGAATAGTGAATGGAAATGCGAGGTGCATAGCCAAAGAGCTCAGTGCACTAACAAACCGTTTCTAAGCGTGCATTTTACCCGGCATGTAGGAGATGTAACCAGTGCAGAGATGTAAGTGCTCGTTTGGATAGGACACATACTATCTATAGCTATTTTCTAAACATCTGTCAGCTCATAATGTGCCAGCATGTGTGTGAGGAAACTCTTGTTTTGCAAGGCAGCAAGGTCATTTTGGATCATGATGGTGGGGAGGACAGTAGATGGATAGAGGGAGAGACAGAAATTTGATGCCCAATCAATGGGAGCTATTTTGAAAGATGAAGTAATAAGCTAATGTAGTAAGCAGTGTACAGTCGCTGCATCAAGGACAGCCGCAGCTTTCCCTTACTGATGCAAGATATGATCTGTGTGTGTGTGCTTGTGTGCTTGTGTGAGTGCGCGCGTGTTGACATCTTCATGTTACAAAAACTTGTGACCTTGGCATTCACTGCAACATTTGCCGTTGATATTTCATTTGAGTTCACTGTTTAATTTAACAATTAAAATATATATGCCAATATCTAGATTTTATAATATCAAGTGAAATTGTCTGCCAGTGAAGGGAATCAATAAGACTTCTATATGACCGTAGTCTAAAGAGAAAAATCCTTCAAATAAGACAAATATTAGGCAATTTAGGTTAGGATAAGCATCGATTATGTCCTATCGACAGTATCGTCAGTGCTTAGAGAACGCTGAAAAATACATGCTCGGTAGGAAGGCATCATCCATAGGGTGACAAACCTGTTCCTGTAATTTTATCAGGCTTTCATTGCTAGGCTTTAAAAGCGCTTGTACTTTACCACAGTCTGAACACCTAGGAGTTTTCGGCGTACTTCATTTGAAGAGGTTAAGTTTTACTGAGTGAAATCCAGACCAGTTTTATATAAGTGATGTGAGTTTTTTGTTTACCTCCTGTTATCAGCCATGCTACTGTGTTGCCAAATACTTGAGGACAGTGTGCATTCTGAAGACAATCCCCCTCTCACTCTGAGTATTCAGCAAACCTAGATTTCAGATGTATTCACCTATGAGCATTTAGGCAATCCAATGCTGTAATATAACTATATATAAGAACTGTATTGAGGCAGTTACATGTTCTGATATTTGTTATACGTGACAGTTTGATGATGCATATCCAGATGCCTGATAGAGCTCTTGTGGATGCCTTTTGTGCTGTAATAGATAGATGCCATTAAGCATCGGCGTATTTGCCTGTGTGCAGGGCTCTGACATATGGCTCTTATAATTATTTAAAGAGGTTCTGATGCGTATCAGTGTGACTAAGGGGATACATAAAAAAGGAAAATAAAATAGGGCCCAGTACAGAACCTTGTGGGGTGCCATGTTAATCACTAATGCATCTCCTTTGAATCAGTCAGAAACTCTGCATAAACTTTTGAAAGCCGAAATCATTTGTGCAACAGATGAATACTGACAGTAATTGGACACCTGCACAGTGCACATGCAGTCTTACTCAAACGTTTGGCCACCCCTGGTCAAATGAGATTGTAAAAGTTTTATCATCATTGAGGGGGTGCCGAGTTTGCATAGCATTTATAAAAGCAATAGACTTTTTGGACTTCTCTGATTTATTGAAAGGACCATCATCATGTTGTCACATGTCACTGTAGATTAATGAATAAGCTTAGGACTGATAAATATTTAGGGTTGGTGCGATGATGAAGGCCATAATTAGGTCCTACAATTTAGTGTCTTGTAATGAGTTCTACTTGATGGAAATCGGGTCAATAATTAGGAAGTGTCTAGATCTGTTTTCTCTACGTGTCTGTTTTCTGCCTCTTGAAGTGCTTGATTGCCCTTTCAGAGCCTTGGAGGGCAGAATGGAAAATCACAAACATCCTTGGGCTGAAATGTCTGAGAATAGATCCAATATTAGGGTCGAATAATAATAACAATAATCAGAAATACCACTTTAGTCCTTTTACTAATGTAATGTAATAAATGCTACCTCTGCAATATTAATAATAAGAAAAAAAATTCTGAATAATAATAACAATAAATACTTTTTTAACCACTAATAATAAGAGTAATTAATATTACTACTACTACTACTACTACTACTACTACTACTACTACTCAAAGCAATAATAGTGGTATAGATACCAATACTATTACTACTCACAATAATGATTTAAATGTTATTAGTAATAATCATAATCTCAATAATCTCATTTGAAGTATTTAAAAGCATTGAAAGCAAACTCTAAGGTAAGCATTTTACCAGACTCACTCTGTCCCCCTTGCACTAAACACAACACTAATTTAAATATAACGATAACAAAATTTAAGGGACCTCATTTCTGACTGCCTTAATGAACCAAGACCGACTCCTCCTGGTCATAACTTTAAAGTTCTCCTTCACCCATCATACTCTCTGAGTGGTGGATTTGCTGTTTCATGATGGGCCCATGTATTTTTAGCTGCTATTTTTCTGCGTACACCGACTGATCTCGCTCCGTCTGAAAAATTACAGCTCAATAAAGGCTTTCGGGGAGCTGCTACATCAAGAAGCTCAAAATTGATTTTGCTTCATTTTAAACCTTTGGAAAATGACCTTCCAGGAACCCCGGCTCCAGCACTCCAGCACTAATGTAGCACTAAGCACTAATCTCAGATCACCCTCCCCAGTCTGGACTCGGACATGGAGAAAAATGTAATAGCTTCTCTTTGATGAGCAATCGTCCAGAGTCAAATTTAGGAGAGTCCAAAAAGAACGCCAAACAAAAGTTTTTTATAGCTCAACTAGTTCATACAGTGGACTATAAGGTCCATATGGTGTGTGCCAGTATGCAATGAATGCATGGGAAATCATCATACCCTGTCAAAGCTTTACTTTTTGTCCCATCACGATCTGGAATTATCCAAAATAAAAATTAATTACGTCAAAATCACTTAGGTGTAACAGATCCCCTTTCAAATCACACACCAGCCCTGACCTGACATTAAATATAGTTACTTTAGAATAGGTAACAAATCTAGTCTAGTAAAGTAATAAATCCAGTCACTCCATATTTTCCTTGATGATCCCACTGCTGTACAAGTAGCAGTGATCTCACAAGCTTTATTTAAAGCCCATATTGCCTCTCCTGAAAAAGTGCCACACCCTAAGTAGTGCATTGCCCTGTGCATTGAACACAGAGAAATTTGGCGAGTGACTTTTTGCAGTACCATTCTTGTACAAACAAATCTAAACTCAATTTTAGTAACAGTGTCCCATTAGAAAAAGTATTAAAGTCTCTATTTTGTACTGTTTCATGTTTTATGTCAGTTATTGTATTATTCTTGTCTATGTGTATGTGGAGTCATTACTGTATCTGTCTCATGTCTCTCTCTCTCTCTCTCTCTCTCTTTTAAAATAATTCTGTAAAGCCTAGTCCAGTGCCGACGGAGGACGAGAGCAAATTGTCGGTAGGTCCGGTTTATGTCTATGTCTGCATGTTTGTGGAGGGTTTGTGTTGTTGGTATGTTTTGTGTACAGGGTATAGGGTAGATGAAAAATCCATTCATTCAATCCCTATGTGAGCTTATAGTGTAACTATGAAAATATTCTTATTTCATTACTAATGCTTGTTTGATTAGCAATCAGTTGTTTTCCCAATGCCTGTGTAAGCATTTTCTGATGGGCTGCCAGTCCATTATAGGGCTGGGTGGAATGGCAGTCTTGGAATGCCAGGGGATGATCTTTTCCCTCTTACGCAGCCAATTGTGGCTGCATGTGATGTCCAACTCATGACCTGAATCCATCCATGGGTAAACCACGGTGCCACCCTTGTGTCTAAAATTTTTGTTGTGTTAGATAACTAAAATTTGGTGCGTTGAAACGATTGGGCACCTTTCTATGTTTCTTGCACAATGTCAGAATAGCGATTCATTAAAATTTTCCCTGAAGAGGTTTTATTTTTTAAAATCAACAGAACATACAATTTGAGTCTTAAGACCATATATGACTAGGAGCCATTTTGAAATTAAGCAAGGTCAAAACATTAAGAAGCACATCCATACCCTATTGTAATCAATTACATTTGCTTTTGAATTTTTTTTATCTTGATTTGGCTGTGTTAAAAAAAAAAAGATTGCCTTTTGCCTTGTCCACATTATTAACGCTGCCGAATACTCATCTCTAATATAACCCTTAAAACATAATTTCAGTGCTTTTAGATCCAATTTAGACTGGCTGTGTTTAACCCGCCCACACCTGCACGAGGCTGTACAGCTGACTCATCCAAACAGCGCTCGTTTGTTGCCATGGTGTTGAGAGGAATGACCTGGAGAAACGAATAATTTCTCTCCCTGCAGCTGAACCTATACACTGCTCCCTAACCTGGACCCCCAAACCGTCCACTTATTTTACAGGTTCAGATGATCAAACGTCTCACGGTGTTGAGTTACCACTGACATTCCTCTCCTTCCATCGTAGGCCAAGCCACGGCTGCAGAGGGGGGGAAGCTCAGCATCGCTGCACAACAGCCTAATGAGGAACAGCATCTTCCAGCTGATGATCCACACGCTGGACCCACTTAGCGAAGGTAGCGCACACATACATAGCACATGAGCACAATTTCATTTGCTCTTGAACTCGAGGGTCTCTCATTTTAAGAAAACAGCGCATTAGTAGCGCGTTTTTTTCAGTCAATAATCTCACTTGCACACACGCTTAAGTTCCCATTGTTTGGTCCTTTTTCTTTACCAGTTGACATTTAACCAAAACCAAATAATTAAAACGTGTATATTCTGTGTTAATTACACTTGAATAGCTTAATGTGCTTGTTTTGATATTTTTCATGAAAAGGGTTAACAGGGAGCCAAATAATTACATAACATTTATGTCATTTAGCAGATGCCCTTATCCAGAGCGACTTAATTAATACAATTAATACAGTCTTACAATCCAAGCAATTGTGGGTTAAGGGGGTCCCTTGCTCAGGGACCCAACTGTGGCCGAGGTGGGATTTGAACCCCGTACTTTTATACTGGTCCATAGTCCAGTATCTTAACCACTAGGCCACCACAGTCCAATTGACAAGCTTTGAGATCTTCATTTTCATCTGCAGTACTGTGTACAAGTCTTAGGTCACCATTAGATTTGTTCTGAGCATATAACTTGTAGCATATTCTTATTCCATAATCCTTACCATCCTGATCATGGTTCCTTATTCCAATCTTTTTTTCCTTCATTCGCACCCTTTTCTCCTTCCAAAAAAAATGGCTTTTGGTTGCAACCCTTGCTAAAAGATTGTTCTTGAGCCAGCTTATTCAGACTGTAGAAGGTCATCCCCAAGAGGTTGCCAGATGATGCTATTTCTCAAGTGAAAGAGGAGATCACACACAATACTGTAGTGCCACTCTCACTTTCTAGTTGGATTCTGATAAATATAATTATATATAGCCATTAGTGCATTACTAAAACAATGTTATATCTGATCTAATTATGGTCTTGTGCACAGTACTGTAGGCCAGAGTGACTTGCAACGGATCCAACATTACAATACTGATACAGTGGTGGCTTGGCAGTGCTGAGGTTTGAACCTACAGCTCTATAGTCCGATAGAGCCATTACACAATAAAACACATTATGGAATACAATGCGTACAGCGCTTTTGTTCCAGCTCTAAAGAGCTCTGCAGGGCCACAAACCCATTCTGTCACTCACTTTCATGTTCTATGGAAAAAGTAACAGAAGAGAATGAGGTACTCCAGTGTGTGTCTGTACAGGATTAGTAGAGTCACATATACAATTTATAATTTGCATATGTAGCTTAATCGCATTACACACAATAAGACGTGATGTTTCATTGACGTTCCCCCACAGAATCACCCTGATCAGTTCATACTGCTTGAAACAGGCAAAACATATCCTACGTCTATAACATTTACCAGTCATTTATCTTTCCTCTGAGGATCCCTGTTGCATTGATCCTGCTGTTACTACTGCTGTCTGTGTAGTGGGTGTTAACCGAAAGCTGCTGAGGGCCATGTGATTTATAATTCATACATACCTACTATTTTTAGATGTTAAAAGCTTTCCACTGCTGGAAACGGGCCTCTTAGGTTTCTGCTGTTTGCTGAACACACAGTGGGGTCTTCTGATGGTTTGCAGAATCATTATGTTATTCTCAACAGCATTGTAGCCTAGATAATTGTTTTTTATATGTATACTCACTGAGCACTTTATTCGGAGAACTATACTAACACTGGTAAGGCTGTCGCTTTGCTTAAACAAAGTTGGAAACCTCCCTTTGAGACTCGACACCGTGTTGACATTATTACATCATGCTGACTTTTCAGGGGCACTTTCATGCTTTTCCTGTTCTGGCACATACCAAAGGTACTTCTTTTGTGTTTAAGTCAGGTGACTGAATCTAAAATCGCTGAAGAGTACTGAACTCATTGTCATGTTTGAGATGATTTCTGCTTTGTGATGCTGGAAGTAGCCACGAGAGTCAAAACTGATCATGAAGGGGTGCACATGGTCAGCAGCAGTTCA
>JAUZST010004177.1:0-16505 GCA_034779995.1 Parotocinclus haroldoi
AAAAAATACATACAGGTTGTAATGTAGTAAAATAGGGAAAAATCCAAGGGGGTGAATACTTTCGCAAGGCACTGTAATTGCACTGCTCACAAAAATTAGGGGATATTTCCCATATTTATTTTTGTGAGCAGTATAGGTCTCTTTTTATATTTACATTTAGTCATTTAGCTGATGCTCTTATCCAGAGCCATTTGTAACCAATACAGTCCAAGCCACCTGTGTGTTGATGGCTTCGCTCAAGTCTTTACAACCAGTATACACAGGACATTTGTATTAATTATCAAAAAAACCCACAAAAATAAATACATCAAATGAATAAACCCATGTGACCTGCACTTACACTTGAGCTGCAACAGGATTTGGCTGCTTTACTGGGATGCCAAGTTGACAGAAGAAGTTTAATCAGGAATTGTCTTTTTGGAAGGGCAGCAGTCAAGAAACCACTTTTTTCAAAGTGGCATGGGGTGAAAAGAGTGGAAGGTTGAAAATAATAAGATGGAACACAAATCCACCCCTTTCTCTGCCTGGACATGATACAAGGGACACTAATAACTCAATGGCATGTGCAGGACATCCTGTGGACACTGCCTCTAATGGCAGCTCTTCCAACTGGCATATTCAGCAGGATAATTCTCGCTCACACACAATAAGGGTTTCTTGACCAGATTGCAACACCTCCTTGGTCTGGCCAGTTGCCAGATTTATCGCCAATCAATAATATATGGTACCAGTTGGTAGTCAGACGCAGCTGTGGGTAAATGTGCAAGAGGATACCATACAGAACCTTCATCCCATGTTCACGTCTCCCTGTCCAACCATATCTCATCTTGTATCCCACAACTCCTTCTTAAGACATTATTTTTTGTCAGTGATTATAAAATACTCTATATATTATAGACTATAATCAATTAAAAATAAAAATATTTTGGGGAGCATTGTAAAATAAAGAATATATATATATACACACAGTCCAGTAAACAGAGGTATTGCCTTCTGACATAGTGTTATTAATAGTATGAGGATTGGCAGTGATGATGGAAGCGCAACTTGGGTGGTACTGCTGCTGAAAGAAGAGCTTTGAGGGAAAACAGAATATGAAGTTAGTTGTTGTTAAGAACACAAAGTCTAAAACAGAATGCATGTGTGTTAGTGTAGCACAAGACACCAACTATAACAGGATAGCTAGAAAGAGGAGAACCACAAGGTAACACAGCCAAGAAGGATCACATGAAACATCAGCAACCCACCTTCCCGGCAATCAACAAACCTAAGTGATTTCACATGAAAGACAAGAAGACAACAACAGAACATTTCAGATCACAAATCTCTAAAGTCTAAAGAATGAATGTAGAACTCAAGGTAAAACGGAGCAAAGCTCAGCCCTGCTGGACAACCCATCTGCATGGCCAAAGGCATGACGAGCAGGCGTGCCAAGGATGACCCCAGAGCCCACCTCCAGGAACCAGAGTCAAACATGCCAATCTAAAGGACCATGATAGTTACAGTAAGGGTTTAATTTTACACAACATTTGCCATAAATAATTTAAAATTTAGAATGTGTTTGGATTTTTGTCCAATTTCAACTTGACCCAATACAGCAATAGTTTAGAGATTATTATTGTTCATTTGGTCCAACATGTACCCCAAAAAACCACTTAAACAAGTCCTCTCAAAATAAGGACATAATACTGCTCAGACAGTTTGTTCACAGGCAGCCTGTCTCTCTATGTGCTTTTGATTAGTCTGGGATTCCACGTCCAGCATCTGACAGAGACCGTGACCGACACGTGGCATGATTCCTCTATTAAAACTCATTCCTCGGGAGATTTCATCAAAGCCTAACACACGCCAGATATCCTGTTGGCTCAAGCATGGAAAATTATTTTACGAAATCGAATGAAATAACAACACTCTGAACCTCACGCAAAACCGGCAAAACACAGCCTGTAATTCTCCTCAGCTGGCCGAGATCTTTAGAGTAGGATGTGATGGTTTTCTTTAGTATTTAAGCTAATCCTGAGAGTTATGAGAACTAGACAGTTCACACTGGATCTAAAGAAAGGCAGGAAACACTGCACGTGTTGATAATGATTCTTATTCTCGGGGTGAGAGGTTAAAGGGTGAGGAGCACTGAGGCCTATGTGGAGAAGAATTGAAACCAGACCCTATTTAAATCTCCATGATTGGAATCATTTCTGTTTCATGTTTAGGTTTTAGCTGACTTTTAGCTTACCTCTAGTACTTGGCAGCCCCTGACAATGCCTAAGATAATAGGTAGTTGCCCATTATTTAAACCAGCTTGAAAGTGTCCAAACCATTTTCAAACAAAACCATTTTGACCAAATAGAAGAAATGAATATTGGAACCAATTTCTAAAGAAACAGCATGACGGTAAGTGTCCAGAACTGAAATCCAGAATAAGACCAGGCTGAAATCGAAAGTTGTCTATCATTATACTAAAACCAGTCCACTTTCCAGCTAGAACCAGCCTAAATAGCTAAAATCAGCCTGTAGCTGGCTGTGGGTCAGCCCAGCCACAATAAACCATATCATTTAAAGGCAGGCTGTACGTATTTAAAACTCATCTAAATAGCAGTCGGTAAGGACCCAAATCCCTCTAAAACCTCTAAAACCCTTGTAACAGTCAACCTGATATGCTGGACAAATAACAAACAGTCTGATCAGCTAGATCTAATCTGATTAGGATCTAAAACAAAACAGACATTCCAAACATCTTTAAAACCATATGTCCAATCCCACCAAATGGACCAGTCTGTAAATGTCCAAACTCACCAAACGGACCAGTCTGTAAATGTCCAAACTCACCAAACGGACCAGTCTGTAAATGTCCAATCCCACCAAACGGACCAGTCTGTAAATGTCCAAACTCACCAAACGGACCAGTCTGTAAATGTCCAAACTCACCAAACGGACCAGTCTCTAAATGTAAAACCAGGATACATTTATTGGAAAAAAGAAAACAAATATGGAAAAAATATTAAGTTTTAAATTAATTGTCAAACCAAATATAAAATCTCTGAATCTCAGGGCATGATGAGACTTCAGGCCACTTCATAAAGTCTAAAACATCATTTGTCAGGAGACATTTCAAATAGTTCATATAGTTAAATAGTATCTTTATTAATATTTGCTTAAACCTAAATTAAATGTGTGATATTCAAATTAAAACGAGTTGAGTCATCTGGCTTTATCTTTGAAAGTCTTTTAGATTATTCAATATATAGCTCTTGAAAGTAAAGATTACTTTTCATTAGATCTGCGGTGTTTGGATAAAACTGTTTGATTTACTAACCTCTACATTAGCTTCCTTTACGGCAATTATTATATCTTAAACACCCAAGGGTGCTGAACAGTCATCTTAATGATGTGAGGCTTCTTATACATGATCATATAGATCTTATAAGATATTATATGTAAAAGTCTTTAAAGCATGATGATCTTGTTTTACGTGTTTATAGTCTGTCCTCATTTTAACACGCTTCACTGTATTGGAAAAAGAACAGAAAACTTACCGACCTAAAATACATTCAGATCAGAAGTCCATATAATTGGATCAGTATGAAAATGCTAATACAGACCTGTCTTTAATGCATTAAATGAACTCACTAAGCCAAGACCAAGTCCAAGAATAACCTACAGAGTCTACAGACCTACTGAAAGCTATACAAAACAATCACACAATGTGTGTAATAAGCTAGTGAAGAAAAAAACACAGCAAAAACAAGGTGCCATGCCAAAAACCCCCAAGACAAGTACAGAACAGACGCAAGAGCATATTCTGAGAAGAACTGTAGAAATGTCTAGAACTACAAAATCTGTAAAACAAAAACATGCTGTTACATCCGAATGAGCTGAAGATCTCCAGAAAACTAGTAAATAGTCAAAAACATACATTAAAATGTTTCATGATTAAAAACTGAAGATCTGAATAATGATTTAAAACTTAACACTCAACAAGCCCAACATCCGAACCAACAGCACAATGTGCAACGCAGAACATCTCAAGACCTTTAAAAAGCTTAAAAAAGACCAATCAGGCAAAAACACAGTCCATAATGCTGCCCTCAGAAAGTGCTAGAACCTAAAAGGCATACACGGAACAAACACAAGAGCATAAGGTGGAATACTGAGTAATCAAATACATACCTGGAGAAAAGGCTTTGAGCTAATACTTTAAGCTATCTATGAAACAGTCACAAGAACATGACGTAATGTGATTGCGGGAAACTCGAAACCTGCAGGAATAGCTACAAAACTGCATTAACTACAAAATTGTTAAAACACAAACACACTGTGTCATTTTAATCCAATAAAAAATTCCCAATCCCAATTTTAAAAAAGAAACCACTCATGAGCACACTGCACAATACTGATGAATTCAAGTCCAGCAGGAAGTTCTTGAACTCAAGAAGCTAGCCACAAACAAACGAACTACAAACCTGAAGAGCACAATTGCAGACAAACTCACATTATGAAATTGTATAGATCTACAGTAATAAGCTCCATAAAAACAATCACATGAGCATAATGCTAAATGCTGAGGAATATGAGAAATATAAAAAGAGTTTCAGAATGGTCTAGAACTGAAAACCCTGCTTTAAAACCTGACATTCGTATCAATATACACCACAGTGCACAATAAGAAAGAAGAGCAGGAGAGCTCTTGTGATTGTTGTGGCTACCTTTCTAGACCTTTCTGAAGGTCTTGAGATTGTCAGCATTGTGCTCTTGTTGTGGCCGTTTGGTTTGTGGATAGCTTTGCATGTTTTAGAACTTTCTGCCGGTCGAGTTCATTGACATTATGTATTGTGTTCTTGTGTGTCATGTCTTTTTTTAATTTTTGATTTCCGAAGGTACTGAAATCTTCAGCATTGCACGTTTCGTTTTTTGATGTGGCCTTTGATTTCCTTCAGTATTAAGTTCTAGATCGTCTTGCAGTTTTATAGCATTTAATGTTTAGGTGTACTTTTTCAAATATCTTTTTTGTTACATTCTAGAGATTTCTGCAGGTCTTGGGTTTCCCAGAATTACACTTTGATCTTTCAGATCTTGGAAATTCCATGCTACGTTCTTAGTGTGATTTCTTCCAGAGCAGTACATTGTATTTGTTCTAAAGTGATTATATTTTGTGCAAATTTGGTGAAATAGAGAACAATTATATAAGAATGTAAGACTTAGTACATTAAATAAAGCTCAGTAAAAGTCCTTATAGTGTACGTTTGCACATTGAGCTTTTGTGATTGCTGGTTTGTAGATAGTATGATACCACTGTATGTTATGGAGATTGAACTTCATGGAGAGTTCTTGCAGTTTTTCCTGTAGAAAGCTCTTAAAATAAAATAATCCTTAAATGATCACTCATTCACACTGTGCTGTTCTGAGAAAATTGATTAGATCTAATGTAGTGTAAAAAAGAACACAATGTTCAAGCCGGGGTACCCAAGACTCAACCTAAGTGCGACCTAAGAAAGCCCTAGAACCTTGAAAGCTTTCGACAAAGCAAGAGTGAGAAATTAGTTCAAATGATGCCACTTCAGTGGTCTTCAGATGGGAACTCTTTGATCATCTCTTTCTTTGGAGTTTGGAAATTCGGCAAACTTATAATTTTGCCACCAACTTAAGCCCACACTGAAGATTTCGTCGCTAGAAAATCTGCGCATGACATGAAAAAATAGTGGTGAAAAAGTTTAATAAATAAAAACAGTGTTAGCTCTTTATTCATCAGGATCAACCTGGGAATCTCTGGGCTGTAAGGTAACAGCTTTAACCACTGCAACACCATGCTGCACAGTATCAGCTAACTTTTTAAAAATTTGCTGACTACAGTTTTAACTTTGGTTTGCTTCTTGGGAGTGTGTTGGCATGTACACGAAGCACACAACGGAAACTCAGGTAGCTCTTAAAACCAGAGTGTTAGTAGCCTGCAGCAGTGTTCAGACTTTCATCTGCTCTCTACCTACACATGATTAGCTCCACTTTAAATGGAGATGCTAATTTCACCCCTGTTTTCTTCTCAGGACTCGTTATTAGCCGTTTTTTTTCTCTTATTGTCTCGTTCACGGCAGGGGTTTGATCATTTTCTCTTACCTCCAGCCACCAATTTACATAATTAACATTCTGAAGTGTGGCTCATTTTTTAAGACGATGGATAGAAAACTTCAGTGCTCAACCAGGTGAGAATGCTTTTAAATAAAAAGTCTTTGTCAGATGAAAGATTGAATAGCAAAAACTATTCATATGCTCTTTGGAAGATTCTGATTCACATCCGTTCTTTCATTTTACGTGATTTTATATAGAATGAAATTCTTGGACAGACAGATTTATATATCCAGACTTAAGAAATAAAAGGTGAACCCTTTGAAATTGCTGCAATTATTTACGAATAAGTGTGGATCTGTGGTAGCCTAGTGGTTAAGGTACTGGGTTATGGAACCAGAAGATCCAGGACCATGGAGAAGAAGATCTGTGAAGCTACCCCTTGTGAGTTTCTGAGCAATGTCTTTAACTCACAATTGATTGGATTACAGGGATAACCACAGGGATTGGGGAAGCTCTGTTGAACTGTGGTGGTCTAGTGGTTAAGGTAATGTATACCAGGAGTTTACCAGGACAATGGACCAAATCCAACCTCTGTCTGTCTACCACTTTTGGGTCCTTAAGCAGAATGCATACTCATAATTGCTTTGATTGTAAGTTTCTCTAGAGCGTCTGTTTAACACATTCACATACTTGCACTGACGATATCAGGCTCGTTGATTAATCATTTACAATCCAGGCTGGAAAAACTAATTTTAGTCTTAACCCCTTTTCCAAAAGTTGAGATGCTGAGTATTTTTGTGCAGCTGCTAAGCCGGATGTCAAGAAGAGACACAACTTCGAGCTGGAGTGGTAATAATCGCACGAGTTCTTTATGCGTGTTAATTCTCTGTCAGATTAGCCAAACCTTTAAGACCCTTTTATATTTATACATATGTTTCATTCGATTCCAACATCTCTTTCTCGAGTATACATGCTGGGTGATACTCTGGTGATGTGAGTAACGTGACGCACAACATCAGGTTCCAGTGGTGACTTGCATTTACATTTGCAGCATTTAGCAAACACTGTTATCCAGAGCAACTTACAACTAATATAATCTTGCTAAGTACAATCCCAGCGAATGTGGGTTAAGGGACTCAAAGGTCCAGAAGCTTGGCAGAGATTTGATATGGACTCTGGACCTTCTGATCCATAGGTTCAATAATTTAAGAAATACGTTTTTCATCCCATCTGTCCACACTTATGTTTGCAAGTTCTGTATCCTTGGTGACTGACTAATGAAAAAAAACATAAGTATTGTTATTGCATTGTGTTGTTAATTGTATGTATGTTTTTTATGATGATGGTCATCAAGCAGCTGATTCTGGATGATAGATTATGCACCCTTTAATTCTGTCTTGTAGCACTTTTATTTAATAATATATGTCATAAATGTACTTAACCTACTCTCTCTGGGTTTTCGCTCTGAGTTTTGATTGACTCAGCTGATCAGCTGTCGTTTTCATGGCTCAATAGTTCAATTGGAACGAAGACTCGGCTGCTGCTGGAACCCGAGAGAAGGAGGTTTAGTTCCTGATGCTTCTTACAACACTTGCTGAGAGAAACAGGAGGAAATGGGTGCAGCATATTAAAATCTACTTCATTAGTCGAGGTACATTAGGGTTCCTGGAGGCGTAGTAATGATACACCCACACACACCCACCTACACACGCACACACACACACACACACACTCACAAACACACGTTTGTATCATTACGGGTATTTGTGAGGACCCTCCGATGAGCATGTTATACTGTAGCTGAATAATTCTGAGCCTGACCCTAACCTTAGCCTTGGAAAAATCTTTTATTCCTTATGTTATTATTATTGTTTACTTAATGTCCTCCAAATGCCCTCGCATTTTTGTAGGTGAGAACATTCAAGCAGCCAGCCAAACGTGGTCAAAGTTTGTCTTGAAAGCTGTACTTTTTATTTCTCAATACTTTAGTTGTTTTTATGTTTCTGCAATTATGTAAATTACGTACATTTTCATACGACAATCAATTTCAATTATTTTGTTTGACTCGGGAGCTTTTGATAGAAAGAAAAAGAGAAACAAATCCATAACCTATGTTGAAATCATAGGACGTAAAATATATGTCCGGATTTTGTGTTTACTTATGATTATTTAATTAATCATTTCATTTTGGTCACTTGGAAAGATGCACAGTGGCTCAGTGGGTAGAACCTACATCTGGAAGTAGCATTGTCAGAGGGCTTGGTTTCCATTACGGGTGGGACTTGCTATGTAACAGTTGAGTTTATAGAAAGACCAGGGGTGTTCTGGTCCCATATCTGAAGGGCATCTGGTGTGAAAATGTGTCAAATCTACTATTCTGTATTCAGCTGGGGTGACCCCTTATTGAGATCAACCGACATAATGCTTCAAAAAGTTTAAAAAAGACTAACAATGAATTACATTTTATATAGCAATACCTCAGTATTAATAAAATCTTCTTTGCCAGTTGCGCCACATGACAAATGAGACACATGACAACAGTGTTCATTCATGTGACTTGAGAAACACATGACACACAAAGACAATGTAAGGACTGTTGGATTTATTTATGGAGATAATGGCAGTGTGTATTGTTTTCTATTGGTTTCAACCCAAGGGACGTTTAGTCTTGTGGTACTCTAAGTTGCATGTGGTTGGCACCTTTGAGGGGAAAGTGAGGGAAAGATGAAGCCTCTGTGTCAATAAGCGTGTGTGTGTGTGTGTGTCTATATGTGTGTGCTGTTTGGCAGGCCACTTCACCGGTCCTCTCTTCCGCTGTCTCAGCTGAAAGTCGGCTTCCTTCCCCAGGACAGCTTCCCACAGAGGGGCAGATGCTCTCATTTTCCCCACTGGGAGCGCCAATCTCACCTCCTCCTACTGAACACACCACACAAACACAGACACACACGTTCAGACATGGTGACTGTTTAATTAAACAATGAAAAGAAGCCATAACAACAACTCCTGTACCCCCAAATACTCCAAATACTACAAAGTTTTGGCACCATGCAACTACACTAGAACTAAACTTGTCCATCAGTATCTGTATTTCATTAGTATGAAAAGTTCCAACTGTTTGCTTTCGGAAGCTGTGAAACCGTTCTCAGAGGTGACTCTAGCAACACTGTTCATTGTCGCCCTCGTGCTTTCTCCTCATGTTAGCAGCATGGGTGAGTTTATGGCAGAGATCAGGATCCCTGTTCCATCTGTGTAAAAAAAAAAGCATCTACGCTAGAAGACAGGAAAGCATTGCCCAGTCGATTAAACATCCATCCAGTCGTCTCTTCTACTCCACTCACTTTATGAAAATGTCTTTTATGTATAATTTTCTACAAAATAAGCCAGGGGCCAGACGAATAGCTTCTTGACAGTTATGAATGAGAGCCAGCTGCATTCAACCACTGAAGAGGGGGGATGTGGAGGAATGAACCCTGTTTCTCATTGCAAAGAATAAGACGGACTCATTTGCATCTTTGGGAAGAATAACTTTCCCCAGTTATCCTGAACTGAAAAAAAAAGACAGAAGAACAATGAACGTTCCTCTTCCAACAGGAAATTATTCCTATCTATTCATCTTAATTAACCAACCAGATTAAGCTCGTGCAGTGAGCAAATGCTTAAAAGGAAAGCATCTGGTTTTACCCCCACTTAGGACCACAGTCAGTGTGGACAGATCATGTGAGAGAAAAAAGCAACCGGCTCTGTGGAAACACGCCCAAAAAAAGCGACTTTACTCTAAAAACAAAAAATAAAACAAACAAGTGACCTGCCACAACGTGTGAGAGAGACCACTAGATTTATTTATACAGATTTTTTTGTAACTGGCACAGTAATAATACACGTAACCTACACAATATTTTTATTACTGCTACATTTGTTCCTTAATTAACTATGTTAATTAAGTAATGAGTAATGAGAGTCATTGTTTTAGGACGTAATGAGTAAAGTAATCTGATTATTGTATTTAGAGTGTGGGTCAAAAGTCACAGCCTTTTTATTTCAAAAACAAAATGGAAAAACATATCTGAATACCCCAGCATATAATGGGTGAAACTGTTTTAGGTAGTGGCTACCATCTTGTAGAATATCAAAGAACACAAGAATTATCTCAGAAATTGATGGCCGTAATCAGATTTGAAATTTCTCTTGTGGTTTGAAAAAACAGAACATGTTGTTGTTTGTCACAGGTAACTGAAGATGAAATTGATGATTCTGATGTCCGTGAAATGCAGCTGCCGTATCATAGCAACTTCAACAACCGACACCCAGAAAGATCACCAAAGATACACCCCTCATAACCAAATTGAGAGAAAGCAGAACTGTGGATGAAAAGCCATGTGGTGATGGTCCAAAGACCGCTATGGATGAAGAAAACTAAACAATGGAAAAGTCCTTGATGCAGCACGTGACTGTCAGCTAGTCATCCTAGCTGTACGGACTCTTCATACCAATAAGTGGCACCTCGTCAAGATCCAGCTGCAGCAGAAACTGTCCCTGATAGATATGTCGAGTTCTGCACCTGGACATTAGACCAACATCAATGGGATCACGTAGTCACACAGTCCATTCTGTTCAGTGACAAGGCCAGTGGCGAGGTCAACTTTCAGAATGTGAGGTACTGGACTGGAGAAAACCCTCACTGGTTGGCAGATACAAAAGTTGTATGTGATGATGTTACAGGAAACGGTGGTTCCATCCATCCATGTGAAATTTACTTTTGCTACTTAGAAACAAGGCCTAAAAAACACAACTCATGACTTTACAGAAAAACAAGCTTACCCAAGGCTTGCACTAAGGATGGCTCAATCTGGGATTGGTCTTAAAAGATAATATACAGTTGTAAAGCTGCTTTGAGACAATGCTCCATTGTAAAAAAAAAGCCATATAGAAATATATCTGACTTTGACTTTTAACTTTTAAGTCACTCTGGGAAAAGGCATCAGCTAAATACTGTAGATTTAAATTGAAGACACAATCATAATCCTCAATTATGAGTATTAAATCCACCAAATTCACCCAGTGACAAATGAAGTGGGTGTTCAGATCTCAAGGATCAGGAATACTAGTCAGAAGGTAGTGAGCTCAAATCCTTCCTCTTTTGACCACCGTTTGACCTCTAAGAAACCTTAGAATGCTCATTCTTCATATGAATGTGTAATAAATGGTGTAATGTTATTTGGGGGGTGGGATGGATCCCACACGAACGAAGACAGTAACTGAAGGCGAGGATCAACCCCCGGTCCATGGAGCTGTATTGCACCAAATGTGCCATAATATTTCCCTAATTTTAAGCTCTGCTTGAATAAATCATGGCCATTGTGTCCAAGTCGACGTCAGAGTTTGAAACATGACCATGTGACCTCAGGTTTCCCAGGAGACCCTCGTCCTTGGCAATCTTCAGGATATTAAAACAATTTTGGCGGCTGTAAGTTTTGCTGGAGGTGCTGTGAACTCTACAGCTCATTAGAGCTGGGTTTCACTGAGCTACGTCCATATCCTGTGGTAATGAAGACCCCACTGAGAGACAGAGAGAGAGAGAGAGAGAGAGAGAGAGAGAGGGAAAAAAAGAGAGAGAGAGAAAAACCTGCCTGGAGACGAAGTAGTGGCACTAGTATCAATTTTCTGGATTATTAATTCAAATTCACATCTGCAGACTGCGTCAAATTAAGAGAGCGGCCGACACTCTTCCCCTGCTTCAGCCAAGTCTGATTTGAGCATATTCCGTTTCACTTGCTCAAATTAGACGACCCGCTCAGCATGCTGGGAACCTCTGTGTCTCGCTAATGAAGCTTACACACATGCAGACACACACACACACACACACACACACACACACACACAGCCAGTGGGAACAGAAAGACGTACAAACTACACCTGCTTCATTCAGAACAGACCTTTCAGTCTGGCATTGAGAACAGGCGCTCTTTGTTTTGAGTGGAGAGTTGAAAGTATTTGGAGCAAGGTGTGAAATGTTAAGGTAGCACATTTAGCGCTATGGTTCTTGCTTTCATAATATTATGCACACTGTGTATCCTGGAACGCTGGTCGCGGTTCAATAACACGATGTGAGTGAATAATGGAGAGCTCACTAATAAGCTCTTAACTACAGCTAATGAGAATTTGCCTTCCATTACGGCGTCCTTACAGGACCAGCCCAACTCTCTTGCTGAGATGAGCCTGGTTTTTGCCAGAACACAGTGCATTGATCTGTTTACATGACGGTAGCACTCGCAGCTAAACAGCAAAACAATAAAATGTTTTTGTCTTCATTATTTTACCAAAAGTCGCCATCATTGTGCTTAAGTGATAGTAAGAAAATCAAGATGCAGAATTCGAGGCCAAAGGGGTAGGGAAATAAATCTGGAGCATGGATGTAAGAACCACTTTGAGATCAAGTCTGGTTTTTGTATCAGTTGACTGTTTAAAGTTAATGAACAACTAAAACATAGCCCTCTAAGAGACAACACAAGACGAGACAGATTTATTTGATAGCGCTTTTTACAGTGAAGCATTGTCTCAAAACAGCTTTACAACTGTCAGATTATCTTATATGACCAATCCCGACTTGAGCAAGCCTAGGGCAACAGTGGCAAGGGAGAACAAGCAAACTCCATACAGACAGCAGGCTGGGTCTCTGGAGCTGCATTTTGAGCAGAGGCCTGCAGACTGTTACTCAACAATGACCCCCCTCAAAAACTGAGTTCATCTACAAAGCAGAAAATGTGTAAGATTGCCTGAGTCAGATTTATCTCTAGAGCTCTTTTTAAAGTTGTCTCAAAGTAGCTTTACAGTTTTCTATTATTTAGGCCCAAAGCCCTAAGTGAGCAAGCCTAAGGCAACAGTGGCATGGAAAAACCCTGTTAACGTGAATAGGAAGAAATCTTGAGAAGACCAAGACTCAAAAAGGGACCCATGGGCGGCCTAGATATTATAGGTAAAAATACTATCTCTGTTACAATCATTATTAGGTTAATTATTATTAGGTTAAAAAATAATAATATTTAACCTAATTAATATGTTTATAGCATTTTTTCAAATAGATATACGCTAAATTAAAATTCACAGAGAGATCGCATTTATATAATATATATTAAATAAAATAAAGAATATGACACTACAGCATATGAGACACGAGTATACTGCTCACAAACATTAACATTTAAGGGAGATCTAAATAAATAAAATACTTAATAAATTAAGACATAAAATATGCATATCAGCACTTTTATTCCCATAACCAAAGTCACTGAGGTCTTAACCTAAAGATATTAACCCAGCTTGCGTGACCTGACTTGGAGGGGTCCGTCAAATGGACTGAAAAATGCAGAAATCCAGGCTACAAAAAATAATTGTTTAAAACAAATGAAAGTAATTTTAATAATTTTTACTAGTGGGTTTAGAAAGTGTAGACGTTACCCTTAAGATAGACTTCTTATCCATGTTAATCTCACAAATGCTATAGACTGAGACCAAAGAAAATGTACAAATTCTGACTTTATCCTGACTCAGAATAATTTTACTTAGGCATCATGAGTGTAATCATTTTCCTCCCACATGTCAGGATGTGACCTCATGAATCATAGTCCCAGTGGAAGCTTCATTAAGCATCCAGGAGGTTTGTCTGGTCATCCGGAGGATGATTTCAGTAATCGTGGGACTTTCCTTGCTTCTCGCTGTGTCAATGTCCTTTCTCGACCACAATTGTATCTTCTTATTAATGCATGAAAAAAGTGAGATGACTGGGAACTAGGCTGCTAAATAGAAAGCTCAGTTTAGTCTCACATCCTGAGGGGAAACTGGGTTTTAATACTGGGTTTGGTTTAACGTTCAAGAGTTTGATATATGATTTTCATAAAATTAACCCCCTCACATTTTGTGCCCATCGTAATAACACTGCTCACAAAAATGAGGGGATATTTCCTTTTGATTTTTGTGAGCAATATATATTAAACCTATTATTTAAAAATGTATTAATAGAGACAAAGCGCTGGCTCGGAGGTGTCAACTGGACATTGAAGTTTTGAATGGGGCTTGCAATATTAAGGTGGGTGGTGTAACCCTGCAATAGACTGGTACACTGTCTAGAGTGTATGTTTGTCTGCACCCAGTTAATTAAGGGTCAAGCTCCAAAGCGCCCCAAAAGAACCTGACCAGCATAGAGTTGAGAAATCAACTATTATTAGAGACGGCTGGCTAAGCAATCTGATTCAAAGCTACAACGTATGGAAATGATCATAAATACTAAAATCAAGTTTTACTGCATGGGCTGGTTTCAAATATTTAGTTCATTATATTTTATTTTTATTTTATGTCCAGCAGTGGACAGTCTTTTGTGATACTACCTTGATACCAAACAAACCTCATGTTTGGGTTCATGGCCAATTTACCATTCCATGCTTCTTTGAATTACAATAGCATCTGTTCATGATTCACCAGCTTCGCGCTCCTCTTGACCTCCCCCCTTTCTGTCTCAGAGGGAGCGTGACAACGTGAGGGATTTGGGTGGTGGTGAGTGAGTCACTATCAAGACCTGACAGGCAGGTGGAGCTGTGTGCAAGCAAAAACCTCTGAAAAACCACAACAAGAGTATGAGCCACTTTAATACAGTTGTCTAGAAGTATTTTTGTGTAGTAATGTGGAAGTAGGTCATGGCATACATTTAGGATTTGTAATCCAAAATTCTAATCAAGCTAAGAAACGACTTTAACAATAAAACACTGGCTCGGTCAAAAATGAAATGTTCAATCTGAGCATGAGATGTGTTTGGTCGAGTCTTGCACTAAAGTTGCATGACTAATGTGAAGATAAAGCCCAGACTCACGTAGACTCTGTTACATGCTGACATATAGTCTACTTTGTGTTGAATAACATTGCTTTAAGCAAGTGTCTGCTTCCCTTTATAATTATATGGTCAAAATATATCACAATAAACTATTTTCATGTGTTGTTTTAACACAGAGCTAAATGTTACTGCTAAGGCTAATAAACTAGTTGTAATGGTTTTTTTTCATATCTCTTACTGTGTTCAAACTGGTTTGTGCTGATTAGTTTTTTACCGCCTTTCACAATCTATATGTTGCTTTTACAACAGCTATAGAGAAAAAGAAAAGTAATAGGATTGGGAAAAACACTATAGAGATTGACTAAAGGTAGAAGTTTTATTCTAGTTGGTATGCGGTTTAAGATGGTTAGAGCTGGTCTGAGCTTTAGATTAGTTAATGTTGGTCTCAGGATTAGATTACATACAGTTGTCTGAGGTTTGGACTGGTTAAAGTTTGTCTGAGCCTTAGACTAGTTACAGCTGATTTGAGGTTTGGACTGGTTAGTGTTGGTCTGAGCTTTAGACTAGTTACAGCTGGTTTGAGGTTTGGACTGGTTAGTGTTGGTCTGAGCTTTAGACTAGTTACAGCTGGTCTAAGGTTTGTACTGGTTAGTGCTGGTCTGATGTTTAGGCTTTATTTATGCTAAGTTATTTTATATCGCTAATGTTGAAAGCTGGGCTACACTTGTTAGAGCTGTTCCAAACTGGTTAAAGTTGGTATGAGGTTTGGCCTGGTTAGTGTTGGTATGAGGTTTAGGCTGGCTAAGGTTATTCTGAAGATCATGGTGGTTAGTGTTGACATAAGGTTAGTGTTGTTTTAAACTGCAGTGGGGCAAACAAGTATTTAGTCAGTCACTGATTGTGCAAGTTCTTCTACTAAGAAAGATGAGAGAGGTCTGCAATTTTCATCATAGGTACACTTCAACTAAGAGAGACAAAACAAGAAAAAAATAAGTTGCAAATAAATTCTTTAAGAATCCTACAATGTGATTTACTGGATTTTTGTTTCTCGTTTTGTCTCTCATAGTTAAAGTGTACATATGATGAAAATTGCAGACCTCTCTCATCTTTCTAAGTGGAAGAACTTGCACAATCAGTGGCTGACTAAATACTTTTTTGCCCCCACTGTACTTTATATTGGCTATTACTGGCCAAAGCTGGGCTACACTTGCTAGAGCTGGTTCAAACTGGTTAAAGTTGGTCTGAAGTTAGTGTTGACAAAGTTAGTGTTGTTTCAAGCTACTTAATATTGGCTATTATTAACAAAAGGTGGTTTACACTTGTTAGAGCTGGTTCAAATTGGTTTATGCTGGTTAGGACTTGTTCAAGCTGGTCAATGTTTCATAGCCTTGTTGATTTTTTTTAACTAATAATTTAAATTGTATTATTGGTTTGTTATTTGATTTAAATTTTAATTTGCCTATAATTTAGCTATAATTTAATATACTTAATAAGTATTTATTTAACTAACAATTAGGCCACCCATGGAGGACGGGTTCCCTGTTGAGTCTTGGTCCTCCCAAGGTTTCGTCCTTCTACTTTCAGGGAGTTTTTCCTTTCCACTGTCGCCCTAGGCTTGCTCAAC
>JAUZST010004178.1:0-16505 GCA_034779995.1 Parotocinclus haroldoi
TATATATATATATGAAATGTAAGGACTAGGGTATAGTTGTGTAATACCAGAGTGGCCTCTTATATACTGCTCACAAAAAATGTTAGCGGTGTAAGTGTGTAACTTCCTAAATACAATGTTTGCTCGAAAGTAGTTTCAGTATGAATAAACAATTTATTCATTAAATATGTGCTACGTCCCACAGAATCTCAGAGTTGAGCAAATAGAGTGAGCAAAAAATTATAAAAGCAGAAAAAACAATGCATAATCAAACAAAATCAGACCAAACCACCGTGGGGCTGTGGTAGCCTAGCAGTTGAATTACTCTGGACCTGATGGTCTAGGGTTCAAATCCCACATCTGTCAAGCTGCCACAGTTGGATCCTTAAGCAAGGCTATTAACCTACCATTGCTTCAATTGTAAGACTGTCTGCTAAATGTCGTAAATGTAAATGAGGCATATGAAGGGGGAATGCAATCCTTCAGTACTGCAAGCCTTCTGGAAAGAATTAACGAGCATGTTAAGCACTGTAATTAGGTAGAGATAGGACTAATGCATTAGACCACTGCATTTAACCTGTGGTGAAGTACTACTGTTTATACAGTGCCATTCACAATTATTGGCAAATTTAGGCAGTCTTACTTAATCTCACAGTTAATTTAGCCACATGAAAACAAATCATCCTATACAGGTTGGAGAATACAGACAATTACATTTGAGGTTGCTCCTCTTTACAGCCAAATCTTGCCTGTGATGCCCAGAATGCACTTTTGGGACTCACACCTGGGTCATCTCAGTGTTAGGTTAGCAAAATGCTGCACCACACAAGTGCCAGATTATATTATTTTTATGGAAAACCCATGGATTAATGTTCAGTTTATTAAACTGTAGGTTTGACACAGCAGGGGAAACAACAAGTTGGTTTATTGGTTTATTGAAGTAAAGACAGTTAGACACGATGAGTTGGACTGGATTGTGCAGTTCTGTGATGATAATAATAGCTTCTGTTTGTTCTGTATTGTTATTAGTGAGTGTGCAGACATCATGACCGGTGGTTCACGGAGGTGCATTGTAGTCTCAACTTTGGCTGAGGCCTCCTTCTACACTGAAAATGGTTATGATGACATCCTTTATGCATATCCATTAACGTTTGACAAAGTGCAACGCTGTGCCGAGCTATCAGAAAGACTTTCTTTATTTCATGTACTCTTGGACAATAGCTTGGTTCTGCAGGAGCTGATGAAGAGACCACTGAAGCACGGCAAAGTCTGGCATGTGTGGATGAAACTGGACTGTGAAAATGGTAGAGGTAAGATCTACCTCGAGGTGGTCATTTGCATTCAAGTAGACATATTGTTTTTCTATATTAATTTCTCCATTTAATCTAGGGGTGATTGTTCATTTTAGATCACAAGATCTACTCTGTATGCAAGTCCCGGAATGGTAACTTGGAATAAATTTACACAGGTGTTGATGAATTGGTTTGGACTCTGTACAAACAACTGTTGTTTGCAAACTATGCAAAATTGGTACATCTGGTTAAAAAAAACCCATGCCTGTTAAAAGTGGAAAGCTCCCTTAGGATTACACCTAAAATAGAATGTGCAGTTTCTAGAAAGTGCGCCGAATCAAATAACATTAACTAAGGCATTTGAAATGCCTTGACATTTTACGTGGACAAAGCTATATACACAAAACTCTCTATACACAATAAGGGGTGGGGGGAAAAAATTAGAATTTACGACGCATCGGGATTCGGACATTAAGGATTCTGCATAGAATAACATATGTCTGTAATCGATAATCGAGCGGACTTGAATCTGAACATGTAAACCAGCTTCTGTTCTTACACAAGAACTTAAACATTAGCAATCTGTTTCCTGTTCTTCAGTCTTGCTTTCGCTTCAAAAAGTTTCTCGCTTTTGACTTTTAGACCTGATTTGACGGGAGGCAGGATCTGCTACATCAGCGAACGGACGCCACTCTTACACCGATTGGAAAGTGGTCAGGAATAAACACAGGGAAGCTGTGTGTTTGTTATCTCATATCAGCTAGTTTTAACGATTGTGCCTTTTAATAATGAGGCTTAGAGTCAGACTGCTAAACTGCTAAACTCTTTGAAGCAAAAGCAAGACTGAGAAGCGCAACAGAGAAAAGGTGCATAGAAAGTGAAAACGGATACTTCAAGAATATTAAACCCAAAATAGACGATTACAAACAGAAATATTCTGTTTACAACCCGGTTTTTATTACAAAATGTATGTTTTTGGTTACAGGTTAAGTTTTTAAGGACCTATTTTGATGCCATAGATGTGTTTCATGTAGTCACATGGTAAAGAAAAAAAACTCATGCATCGATAATTGCCCTCTGAATCGTAATCGAATCGTGAGGAGATTCCCACCCCTAATACATAACATATTGTTGACACCCCTTCTAATTACTGAACCCTGATATTTCAGCAACACTTAATTTTACCAGCACTTTCCTAATATTTAGCATACATTTCTATCTTCTCCTAGACTAGCGGAATACATTCCATAAATTCTAGAGGAAAACCTTATTAGAAGCTGATACCTAATAAAGGCCAACTGATATCTTGCTAGAGGCAGGATACGAACCAAAAAGGCACAGCAGTAGATTGTTTGTTTGCAGTGCTTAACACCCCTGGTTTGTATTCCACCTCTGGCAAAGTGAGCCAAGGCCAGGGTTATATTTCCTGGTTAAATCAAGTCAAGTTTCCTGGTGCCTTTTGTTCTAGTGTCCTGGTGCTCCTCTGGGTGGGGTTGCGTCTGTGTGATGAACGCTGCAAACAAGGCACCCCCATGTTACTAAATTTTCAATTCATTTTATGCTAATTTATTTTAGATACTGATAAAAATCTGTATTTTTTCAGATTTCAGTTTCATTTATTTGAGTGCAGCTTGGTGGCTTGTTGGTAAGGGTTAGCTTCCAGGCTTGCACAATGAAGGATAGGTGATGTGGTTACAGACCCTGCAGTGGGTTGGTACCCTGTCCAGTGTGTACCTGAACCCAGTCAATTGTGAATTAGACTCCAGACCCTTCCTTGTGACCTTGTCTACTATAAGTAGTGGTAAGGAAACGGGATGCTTTGTCATTTATTTGTGTAAATATGTATTTTGTTTCTTAGCGGGTGTCCCTCACTCCAATCCTGCTGCTATGCAGTTGGCTCAAGAGATCTCCGAGGCAGATGGAGTGGAGTTTACAGGAATCTACGCCCACTGTGGAAACACATACAGCTGTATGGGAAAGGACCAAATCAAGGCCGTTGCTCAAGAAACTACAACAATTGTGTTAGATTTTATGGAAAAGTATGCTGTCCATGAGACATATTTTTGTAGCAGTATGTTGTATTAGCTATTTATGCTAACAAATGGACCACCCTAGCTATGGTAACACAGAGCCATTTGTTAGTTTAAACAATCATTTTTCATTTTCTTGCAGTTAATTTGTCAATTTTAATTGGTATGTTTGTAGACTAAAATCCATTGGAATCCAGGGTCCCAAATCCAGCATTGGTTCCACTCCTTCATGTAGCCATCCAGTTCCAGATATGGCTATGCTTAGTGAGGTCCATCCAGGAAACTATGTGTTTTATGGTCAGTTTTCTGAAGACATATTTTTTGTTTGGAATAACAGGCATTTAATGTACAGGCTTTGATTTTCATGCGTTTCTTACATATATCTTATGCAGATGTGCAGCAGTCTCTCATTGGCTCCTGTAGACTTGAGGATATCGCAGTGCGGGTTCTGACGAGAGTCATTGGTCACTATCCCCATAGAAACCAGGTCCTGGTTGACTGTGGCTGGGCCGCCTTGAGCCACGATGGACATGGGTGTCTACCTACAGGCTATGCTGTTATTGAGGGTCATCCAGAACTAAAGTAAGAAATATGTTTATCCTACTTTGCTTAAATAACATTGGCTGGCAATTGATTCAGGGTTTGAATAAACTAGATTCATGTATTTCATGTTGTGTTGTAGGTTGGTGTCCATGACTCAGGAACATGGCAGAGTGGAGCCCATCTCTGGAGAAATGGATTTCAAACAATTCCCTATAGGCTACATGTTCTCTCTCATGCCTTATCATGTAAGTATGTACCATTTGTCACAAGTCACAAACCGTGAGGGCTAAAAGTCTGAGACCAGTCTGTTTGAAGCTCTCTGGAGAAGGACTCATACTCCAAATATGTGACATCAAACACACCTCAACTAAAAAATATCAAGGAGCGTGAATTGTCATGAGCTTTTCTCCGTAATCCCCTGACTTAAACCCCTCATTCATTTATGGGGCACTTGAAGACAGGGAACGCAAACCAATGAGTAATGTCACAAGATGTTCTATGAAATATTGTGAAATCATGCAGGGACAATCCAGATTATCCGGATTTTGCATAGGTGTGTGTGGGGTCCATTCCAGCATGAGTACACATGGTCATTACAGCATTAATAAAAATGAAAGACTGTGAAATTTAGAAAAACATGTATTTTTTTAAAGTCATTTCAGACATGTCTTGAGGTTGGGTAATATAGGTACTAGTTTTGGGCACCAAAAATAAACTATTTGATATCTAAATGGGTTAAATTATTCAAATGCATTCAATTTATGACGTTTCACTGTACTAGTGCAAAGTTGAATCTTTTTCATTCAAATTGAGATGCAAAGACAAACAATGGAAATTCTGCAGTTACACTTAGTGTGGTGGTGCTGGCTTGTTAGTGTGTGTTGTGCTGGTGAAAGAGGATCAGACACAGACACTCTAATCAGTGAGCACAGGCTTACCAAAAAATGGACTGGAGACTGGAAAAAGCATGGCCTGGTCTGATTAAACTAAAATACCCAGGTCATTTAATTCTGTCTGTGTCAGATGAGGATAACCAGGCATAAAGGATTCAACAGCTGGATCAGCATCAGTTTTCCACATCTTATTCAGGCTATTTGTCTGGTTTATTAATTCACAGATTTATCTCATGAATACATGGTGTTTGTTCATGTAGGTTTTTGGCTGATTTTTGTCTTTGCAGTTTTGCATACACTGCTCACACATTCATTTTGAAATATCCTCTAATTGTGAGCAGTATACTTAGACCAACAACTTAAGTAAGAATTTTCTGCTGTGTAATATGACCCACAGGTAGAAATAAATAATCAAGAGACAGCCAATATCATTTCATGAATGTGATTTAAGTGAGAAAAGGGTCAGAGTGAGGCAATAGCCAAGTCAATTACATTTTTGCTTTGTCAGTTATATAAATAAATACTAAAAGTATTGACACAATGATGGACCGAGCAAAAATAAGCAGGTCCAATAAGACACTTTTGGTACTAAATGCTAATAGAGTTCTGTGTTTTACAGGCCTGTGCCACAGCTATGATGCATCCAGTCTACAATGTGCATACTAAAGGGAGGGTTGCTGGTACTTGGAAACCTACTCGTGGATGGTAACCAGCCAGTAAACACACATCACCTGTGTGAAAAGTCTTCTATCAGCAATTGTTATTAACTTTGTTATTAATAGGAACTAATGTACCATGGTGCTACAACGTTTGTGAACCTAATGGAATCTGCATAAATATGGCCTAAACATCTGATTTTTTAAAAGTTGGTAAAGAAACGAATGAAAAAGACCCACTATTATATATATGTGAATGGCAAAAGTAAATGAACGTTGTTTTCAGTATCTGATTTGACACTGCCAGAGTTGATAGACAGATCACCTTAAGAATTTGCTGGTCTAATTCAGAATTCACTGTTCTGTCAGTGATGACAAACTGTCCTGGCATAGATGCAGCAAAACTGGCCTTTAAATTCACAAACTTTCAAGCACTACTGTGGTAACAATGTTAGAAGATTGTATGCTTCAGTTAAACATGCCGTTTCACTTGGGTGTTAAATTTGTGCTAAATGTTTATTTTTGTGAATAAAGAAATAGCCTTGACTATCTTGACTTCCATTGATGACCATGCAGAAAACTGTTGACCACTGAAAGGTGACACAGATATATGCACACGTTTTCCTTAAAAACAGGTACATCAGAATGTAACTACTTATTTAAAAGACAGACAAAGTAACAATCAAGGTAAAAAAAATATATATTCTTTTTTAAATACGGTCGTGTAATTGAATTTCTTACAATTCCAATTGTGGTCCTTTTTTACAGGTATATTGGACTGTGGATTTAATTTAACAGTTTTTTTGTAATTAGTAATTTGATAAGGGAGAGATACATAAGCAAATGTATTTATTTCTTTATAGATTATTTGTTAAATTAAACCAATTATATTTCTTTCCAGCTACATCAAACTATCAAAGTAAAAATATTACTAACTGGGAAATAATGAACATAATGTTCAGGTAAGTACTGACCTCTAGATTCGTTATTGCTGGCAACTGTTACGTGCCAAGCAACAACATTTATTCCCTTCTTTCAGCTTAGAACCCAGGTCATAACAAGCCAACACTGAACTGTGGTCATTCTAGCTTTACCTGACTGAATTTTAGCAAGAGCCAAAGCCTGCACTACAGCTCTCCTATTCCTAGCTGTCTCAATAGGGTAGTGGTAAGCACATTTGCTTATCAATTAAAACATCTCAAGTTCAAATCCAGACCTTAACAAGGTAAGTTTTTCAAGCTTGTAGCAACGCTGAACTATTGTAGTTGGGTTTTTTTTTTTACCTGATTGAATTTTAGTAAGAGCCAAAGACTTGACCATAGCTCTTTTGTTCCCGGCTTGCTCTGTAGTGTAGTGATAAGCACTTTTGCTTATCAAGTAAAATGTCTCAGGTACAAGCCCATGCCATACCAAGCCAAGTTTGTAGCAACGCTGAACTGCGGTAATAGTTTTTGGTTTACCCGATTGAATTTTACTAAGAGCCAAAGCCTGGACCACAGCCATGTTGTTCCCAGTTTACTCTGTAGTGTACTGGTTAGCATCTTTGCTTATCAAGTGAAATGTCTCAGGTTCAAGCCCAGGCCATGACAAGTAAATTAAAAGGAGTGTCGATGTGATCTTTCAGGGCCATGCAGTGGTATTAAAATAGAATTTTGCAAGATGTATCAGTTTATAATAGAATAAAGCGCTATATGATATTGTTATTAATAATATTTATATTTGTATAGGGACTTTATTATTTTATTTTATTAGAAGTTATAGTAGTTGTGGCAGTAGTAGTAGCAACACGTAAGCAGCTTGAAAATGTACAAGGTTCATTGATTCTTGGGAATCGATTCTCTTTGATTCGGTTAAAAAGAACCTGTAAAGGCTCGAGCTCACGAAGCTGCATGTTGGCAAAAAAAACAGAAGGGGCCGGTAGACATCAACCACGGGGAGTTTTCTCATGTCGGATCATTCAGAGAGGGGTAGTTGTACACCTCAATTTGCTCGCAGTAAGGATCTCCTGGTGTCGAGTGTTCAGTGATGATCTGCCAATGCGCTTCTTCTGCAGCATCCGGAGCGCGCTGCATCATCCATCTGGTATGTAAAAATAACAGCGACTAAAATAGAATTACACGTGAAATCCATACTCTCATGTTCCTCACTATAATCGATTATTTCGTGCCTTAAGTAGGGGTGAGGAACCCGCTGAACGTTGTCTTTGGGAGCATAATCGCGTTAACGCACATAACGAAATCAGATCGGCAGAGTTTGACCGAAATCAAGCCTTTCGAAGCCTTTCTTGCGGAGATCACGAGTCTGGCAGCTCTTCTGATGTTAGCAGACTGTGAGCTGAGATGACCACAACGCCGTGTTTACTCGCGCACATGCGCACACGCGCACGCATGCAGGCTTCCACGTTATGGCAGACCCCCAGTTGGGACACGCTCAGAGACTGGCACGCTGCCTAAGAGCTAAAGACAGAGTGAAGTGGCAGGCGCCCCGAGACCCAAATGTCTACACATCTAAGGTGCAATTTGAACTGAATGTTCGGTCACGCTCTGTTGTTAACCCAGTAGCTACAGGCTGCATGTTCCTTTAGAATCTGTTTATCTACCAGTTTATCCAGTCTCCTGGCCATAAGGTCCCTAAATAGCTGGATCACTGCCACCACCAAGGACTTGCATAGAGCAGTAAAGAAGCTTGCCAGGACAGGCCACATTAGTGGAGCAGGCAACCTGAAGAACTTAACAGGATTGAGAGAGATTAGAAGCACCCTGTCAAGGAAAGGGGACCAAAGGCATAACCGTGTGGCACACTGTGTGCAAATAATGTCAGCAGATGCATGGGTGGGAATTCCTGGGTGAGAAAATGTATTCAAGCCTATGCACTACTCTGATTTCCCTGTAGAACAAAAACCCGATCCACTCAGGCTCCCTCTGTCCTCTGAGCTCCCTTTAGCAATGTCTATTTTAGACCTTCTACTAAGTCCCTGTTTAAGAGACTGTATTGTCTGGCACACAGGCGTGTAAGCTTCTTATCAATTGGGAGTGGTTAAAGAGCATGGTTTTCAGCCCGCTGTAATTAAGGTCTAGGGGAAAAAAAAAGCTTGGTTTGATTTAGTTTTCTGGTCTTTACTCAACGGATTATGTCTGCAGCACTAATGAGATAAAAGAATGTTATCCATATGTACTGTATGCTTTGGAAAGTATGCCTGGTGTAGCTGCAACATGTTTGAACACTTTCGTTAAAAGTATTAAATGCATGCCAATTCATGCATTAAGTTATTTAATTAGTCAATAATTTGGCCAAAAGTCAAGTCGCTACAGGCCAGCAGCTTCAAGTGATATTTACAAATTGTAAAGAAAATGTCTCAGTGATTGCTGAAACAGAAAAGGGTCTTCCCTAAACTCTTCACACAAAGGTGGAAGCATTCAGCTGCCTGAAAGGTGTGGGATATATCTCTGCCCCTCACAATTAAATTATAAGTAAGAGGGCTATGATGCAATTATAAATAGATTTTTTTTGTTCTATACAGAATTTATTTTTTCTCACAGTGATTCCATGGCTGTAGTTTTGGTCTCTTCGCAAAACCTTAAATTCTCAACAACTAGACGCCAGCTTTTAATATTCAAGACATAAGAAGCGACCTGCCATTATGGCAACACATAACACTCCCCGTAGTCCACAGTGGAGCATGTTTAGTGGAAGATACAGCTACTCTGCGCAAAAGAGCACCGTGTCAGACCATTTCTTCCCACTGCAGTCAGATTTTATAACGAGTCCCCTCATTAGAGGAACATTATCAACTAATTTACCTTACAGTCTGTGTTTTTTCGTGTAATACTGTATATATATATATATATAATATAATATGTAAAGTACTGTGACCCTCCAATCTGCTGGGTCAAGTTCTCTTTTATCATATCTTTTAACATTGCACATGGAATTACAGTCTTTCTGACACATTTACATTGAAGCAATCTGTTCAACATGTGATCATGAATTACAGTGGTACAATTTCATTACTGTCATTATAATTTGTAGTGAATGTCTACCACTTTTAAAAACCCTTTAAAAATGACCTTTCTAACACTTTATACTTAAATATTTAACTAGTAAATGTTTTAACTTCACTATAAAATAAATTAAAAAGTGAAATGGAAAATATATCCTGTCTGTGCCAAGGTTATATAGGCCTACTGGTACTGAAATATTCCCTAATTAGTGTGAACTGTTTGTGAGTTACGTAAGTGATATATAATATTATTATATGTTACATATTTTATATAAAATTTAATACCAAATATAATAACCTATATAGACATATAAGCAATCAGACATTGTCCGAATGGACATTAGGTGGCAAATACCTTTAATTATAGCAGAATTGTCCATACATATATATATATATATATCTACCTGTTGCTTAAGTATCCCACTTAATAGGAGAGTAAAGTGTTGTAGTATTATCAAAGTATACACATGTTATTAGGAAACATTTAAAGATTCAGTGATGAAAATGGCTTACAGAAAAAAGGGTAATGGTTGAGAGAAAAAAACAACACAGGCAAAAACAAGGAGAGATAAACAGTTATGTGTAGGAAGCTGATTGTGGGAAGAGAAAAGGGCCATAGGGTGCCTATGCGGGGTGATGTACATGCAAAATGTCATAAACATACTGATATCAAGGCTGTCACTGAATCAGGTGGTTAATCCTTTATTAAAGTGCCTATATTTTCCTCTTGGATGAAGGGGTCGATGTGGTAGAATAACGTTGCTCTCTGCACCTTATCTCAGGTGGATTCATCAGCAATCCAAAGATTGACAGACATGATGAAGCATAGTCTGATCTTCATTTCTTCACATTTTTGAAAAGTGAGTGAGGTGAGATCAGGTCTCCCTTTCTTTTACAATCAACTCTCTTATTTTATACATGTTTTGTTTACTACCTTAATCATCTTGACTGTGTGGAGTGCAATGTTTGTTTTTTTTATTTCTGACAAAACTAGCTTTCTTCCCTTTGTTGAAGGTGGACCATGCTCTTTCCAGAGCGTGGCGTCGTGGAGGAATGGCTCTCGGAATTCAAGGTGAGGCCTTAGTGGTATCTTAGGCTACTAAAATACGTTTTAGTCTTGTTTGTAGTCTCTTAAATGAAAAAGATATGGTCCGTTTGCCAGACTTGATCTGTACTAAGCATTTGGGCATTCTGTTATAACTCATAAGTTGGTCGTTTAAAATACTTACCTTTAAATACTTGCCAACAAAAAGTGGAAAAAACAAGATTGAAGTAAATAAGATATTTATCAATAGTTACAACTGTGGTACAATGCATGTGGTAAGATATTTAAAGTAGTTTCTGCCAATTGGATATAAAAGCATAAAAGATGTATGTAAGTATTGGGCATGTGCATGCACACTCACTCATACACACATACACAGAGATCCTGAAACACACAGACTAAAATGCTATCAATGAACTCTTACATTTTAGTCTACTTGTCATTAAATTTGCTGAAGAAAGAAATACTACATAGTGGAAGTGTTACCAATAAACTGATGTCTGATTTTGAATTATATGCCCATTCTGGGATTTTGATGCTGTTTGCAATAAAAAAAATGACCAATATTAATGACAGGCTTTACATACAGACTGCTATTTATATATATTTTTTTATATAAACTTGACTTTCATAGAGAAATAGATACAACACACAAGGTAGTGTTGTAGTGAATATCGCACAAAAAACTTAGAAGTGCATATTATAAATATAATAAGACTATTGATAGAATAATGAAGACTCTTGAAAACAGCCTTTATATGTTGATATCTACCGTAATAATTCTAGTAGGTTGGCTGAATTGTTCCTGGTTCATTAAAACACAATAAACATATAAAGAAAGAAAAGCATAGCATCCTGTTTCACCCTGATTATCTTGGTCAGGGTCAGAGGGAAATGTTTGGAGCCCAACCCGGAATTCACTGGGTGATGGTAGAGGTACACCCTGGACAGGGAGCCAGTTGATTAAAAGGGTTCCAGCCTTCCCTTTCTAAACCACACCCAGGACTCGTACACAGGGCCTCAGGAACTTCCATTTCCTGATGTTTTCTCTTTCCATGGAGTAACTGGAACTGCAGATACACAAAAGTGCAATGTAAAAAAATTGTGACAGCTGAGCTAAACAGCAACTATATTTGCAAATACGTTACCAAACCACTAAACAAGCTAAAATGCGGAGACAAGCTGTCACACTGAATTCGATTTTAAGTCATGTAACTTATGTAACATTTGCCAGAGATGTTGGCACCCTTATGGCAGAGAAAATCAATTTCACTGGCCGTCCAAATGATAATACTTCTGGAAAGTATTTATTATTTATTCTTCAAATCAGAGTTCAGTAAATGCAAGAAATTGGTGTGTTTACCCTTTTATGCATATTTCTGATTTTCTATTGGTATACTTCATGGTAGAAATTTATTTTTAATTTATTTTTAAATACTTTTATTATTATATTTTGTGTTAACCTTTGTTCAAACGTTTTTTAGCTTCCTTTGTGAAGAAAAATAAAAGTTTACATCTACTAAAAAAATTAATTATCAACAATAAAAGAGCAAAAAATGTGATTATTTTTACGTTTCCAATGATGCAGTATTAAAGAAAAGGACTGATACATGAGCTCTACAGCCTGAGTCTTGATGATAAATGTGACATAGTTCATTTTGTTTAAAACAACTATCAGTACCTACTGACTATGCCTCGATCTGTATGACTATTTTAATTTGTAATCTTTCCACCTAGACATTACCTGAAGATCTGATTCCTGGCTACACATGTCGCCTGCGTCTTAAGAAAGGCCTGGTGCCCGCACTCTATGCTGTCATACAAGAACGTCCCAGCAGTGAGGTAGGTCTCCAGATCACCAAGCTACCACCAAATTAGGGAATAAGGGGTTTTAGCAAGTGAGATAAAAAGATAAATTGTTGAAGCCTCTTCATTACAACATTGTTTATGTATTGCTGTAAGTTTCAGCTTCTTACCAGAGAGAAGCAAATAGAAAGGGTCAATAAGAATGTGCAACAACATTCAACCACAACAATGCACTTGTACAATAACAACATAAACCCTGACTATACAATCCAATCCAACATCAAAAGCATATTGCCTATACATGTTGAGTGCATTGAACTTAGTAACTACCTCCTTATCCTGATAACTGTCTTCTTTGAAATTGTAGAACTCATTTGTTCACCTGTTGCTGCAATAAAACTTCTCTCTTAAGACATATTTGCTCTGAATTGTTTGCAACATTAATTAAGTCATTGCATCCCTGTTTTATAATATTTATATTTATATTTTTTGTATATATTATAATATAATATATTAACATAACAATGCAGCAGCTGTCTTTTCCTGGCAAATGCTATGATCTATGTGATGCCTTTGTGGTTCACATTTCTCAGATTTGTTGGTGTCTTTCCAGTCAGTTTTTCCTGTCTTCCTTCACAAGCATGGGAATGACAGTCCAGAATTTTAAATGTAACCCCTTAATCACAAAGTTACATTCTAATAAAGTTTGGGAACGTCTTCTATTCCATTGTGCCTCGGGTTCATTATTGAGGTTTTGAATCTGGAAACTTAAATGATCTAGCTCTGTTTATATATATTTGCAATTAGGCTTTAAATTTGAATTCTGGTTCTGGTTCCACATATTGTATCTGATCTACTTTTCCTACTTATGATACATTTAATTTGGCCAGCTAGCTCAATGCTAAATATAGTTTAGGCAGCCAGCAATAATAATTAACTGGTCGTTGTGATGAGCCAATAATTGTTCTGCATGGGTGAACACATGTCTCTTTATTGGGCTCAAGTCTGACTAAGGGCCACACAGAAGGGGGTCCATTGTATAGTCTTTTGTCATAAAGCAGTGCAGTATTTATACACGTGTATCCAGTGGTTGAAATGGAGACAGACAGGCATTTTGAATTTTTATACCCTTGCATTTACACTGCTCACATAAATTAGTGGATATTTCATTATGAGATATTTTATTTTATATTTTGAAATATCCCATCACTTTTGTGAGAAGTGTGTAATAAGGACACAAATACATAGATATGAAGAGATTTAGCCATGTTCCTATTCCATATTTAGTCATGTGTACTAGAACTTTTCAAATGTTTTAGAATCCAGCATTCGTAATAGTCTCTGCAGTGTGTTTTTTTTCATTGATGGCACTGCATATCTGTCATATCTTTGCTTCTTTTGAAGTTTGTGATGATGTTCTTATAATGTTATGTGTATTACCACACAGCTCTTGGCTCCAGTGTGTCACCAGCTATTTGAGCTCTACCGAAGCACAGAGGTGGGGCTGCGCCGCTTCACACTGCAGTTCCTGCCCGAGCTGATCTGGGTGCACCTGCGCCACACTGCTAACAGGGAGCGATACCGTAACGGCTGTGTAGAGGCCTTGTTGCTAGGCATTTATAACCTGGTGAGCCATGCATGTTATGTGCTGATATGGCCATTTGTCTGTGAGAATCAAGAGAATCAAGTCAAAATCAGTTTCAGTGCTTTTTATCATTCCCTATCCTTTTCTTCTTATAGGAGATTGTGGACAGTAAAGGAAACAGCAAACTTTTGGCCTTTACCATACCATCCGTCTCCAAGCCTTCCATATATCATGAGGTAAGTGACCACACCAACACCCTTAGGAGTGACATATTATTTGAATATTGATATAATACATATTCAGGTAGGGCTGTTCGAAATCTTCTTTGGGTGGACATGTAAATTGTGCCCAGGGTCTTTACACTGTGAAGAAAAAAGAAGGTAACTCTGATTTGTATGACTGAGGATTCGTACGGGTCAGAGAGGAAAACCTGTGAACAAATTTTGGTTTGGATCTACAGAATGTACAGGGTCAGGCAGCTTTTGTGTGAGGATCCTGAATAGTTGTACCTAGGACAGCACAATGTCTATGCCCAACATGAATAGCACATGCAATTCAACCTTATTTTCCTTTTTGCAATATGTCATGTATCGTGCATCATCCTTGCCCTGTGTTGTTGTAAGTCAAAAGGGTAAACTGATACATCATTATTAAACACAGCTTGTACAAGTTTCTTCTGCAAAGAAATGTGTTAGGTAGTGGCAGTTTGTTTAATGATACGCATTGATTTTCTGATACTTTAAAGCAATGGGATTTAACCATTTAATATGTGATCTTGAATTTTCTGAGAGACTTTCTGGTCTCAAGTTAAGGGATGTGGCTAAACAATCGTGATTAAGCAATGTGGCAAAACAAAGCTAAAGTTAGAGACAGCGCAGAGCCAGACAGACTCAAGGTAGCAGTCTCTGATATGTTTCTTTAGCAATGAAGAAGCCTTCATTAAAAGACTTGAAAACGAAGTGTTGAACAGATATGTTTGGCCAAATCAGAATCATCCAATCATATGTTAAAATAACTGGCAATCGGAATCGGCCATGGAATTTTCTATTAGTGCCTCTCTAAATACAACTTTCTTCCTGTATTGTTGGTTTCGATACATTGCCCTGAAACCAGAAAAAAATGGAATTTCACAGTTATATTACTGTAAGGATAACAAAATGTTGATCCTCAGTTGATCCTCTCAGCAAAGCTCAAAGCTAAGCACTCATTTATTATGGGACAAGCGACTTAATAAAATCATACAGTGAAAGTATTCAGGGTACAAAAACTTAAAATGCAGTACACCTGATCTAATTAGTATAATATATGTGTCCACTGGTAGCAGAAACTCTCAAGGACTGACTTCAAAAATCAAATAGAAAGCTCAACACAGAAGCTTTGGATGCTCTGAGAAATTTAATTTCTTATTTCATTTTGCAGCCTCCAAGTGTTACTCCAGTACTCTCTAGTGAAGAAGTAGAGATCAGTTTGGAACCGGTTGTAATACTATATTGCTGTCCACTCTAGTTAGTGCTGTTTCTTAAATCACCTTGTTAATCACCTTCAGTCATGAGTCTATAAGAATATCCAGTAGCCCCTGCATTGGTCCTTTACTGAGTATATTGTGTCCCTGTAGCCCTCCAGTCTGGGATCTATGGTTCTAACAGAAAGCGCTCTAAGCCAGCATGATCTGATCAGCGTGGTGTACAGCGGCCTGCTGCCCCAGAGGGAGACCTTTACTTCCCAAAACAGGTACCACCTTTGATTTTGGGACTCCCTGGCTATATTATTGAACTCAAATGTGTCAGTACACTGTAGACAGTTGAACCTGCTTGTTTGTTGTTGTTTAAGATTGCAGGTACTTTTCTTGATTAGAAGAGGGCAGATCTTGGTACAAACCTCACACATATTTGATTCTAAATGTGAACTTTTGGTATTGTATAGTTTTATTAAAACAAATATGCAGTGCTTGTGAAAATTCAGTGCTGAAAATACAGAAAACCATCATACCCTAATGTTACTTTTTGCCACATTAATGTTGGCACAAGTGGTTAGTGGTGAAAGAACCCACAGATTTCAACTGTAGTCTGAGGCACCATTCAGATCCTTATTAAGAAGTTGAGTAAGGCACCACCAACATTTGGTCTAGAATGGGTCATTCCTTCAAACTGGATGATCTTGCCAAGGGGATCAGGGAAGCTCAGAAAAAGTGATCTTGGATCGACTAACAATTTTTTAAAATCAAGTTTTCATACCAGTGCTTCCTGATATGGGATTGCTTACTGGTATCATTAGTCTTATCTGTGTCTGTTTCACATTGATATGGCCTTTTTATTAAAAGCAAACATCTAGATGCTGAGCACGTTAACTTCTTTGGTCGACCATAGCAACGGATGTTCTGAATGGAACCTGTCCTATTAAACCACTGAATGCTGTTGGCTACCATGATGGAGCTCAGTCAGGGTGTTGAGGGTGTTGGTAATCTTCTTATACCCTAGGCCATCTTTATGTAGAGCAGCTACATTCAGATTCTCAGAGAGTTCTTTGCCATGAGGTGCCATTTTGAACTTCCAGTGACCAGTATGAGAGAGCGTGAGAACAATGGACCAAAGGACCTAATTCAACACACCTGCTCCCAATTCACAACTGAGACCTTGTAACACTAACAAGTTTCATGATACTGGGGAGGGAAACTGT
>JAUZST010004179.1:0-42334 GCA_034779995.1 Parotocinclus haroldoi
GTGTCTATATTTGTGTGGTGTTTTTTTACACACACACACACACACACACACACACACACACACACACACACAGCTTAAGTATTACAGTACTGGAAATATACCAGACTTTCTTGGATGTATGTTGGCTGAACAGTTTCATTTGAAATGTTTGACTTCACTAATGAGTGCAGGCAAGAACTAATGCAAAAGCCTGTGAAGAACAAGTATCCTGACTTAGAGTTGAGTAAACAAATACCATAGTGTGGATGAGAGAAGTCCAAACAATAGAATTACAAACAGACTGTGTGTAGAAGATCAAATCTAGTGAACTAGCAATACAACATCCAGCAGCGGAGCTCACAATTTTGGCCAATGGTACAAGATTTGTTAAACCCCACCCACACGCCTCCATCCATCCATCATTGCAACTTGTTCCAACAGCTTAATGCTCTTTCTCTATGGATCAAACGGGTCTGTTGACTTGGCTACGTTTGCATTTAAGACCCATTTGCCTTGAAATGCTGTAGATCTGTGAATTTATGTGAGCCTGTTCTTTATGTGAGAACAATCCCATTGCCAGACATTCCTCAAAAAAGGTTCAATTCTAAACAAACACACACCTCTCAGCGTTTGTTCCAGTATTTATTTTAACCAGATGTCCTGGTTGTGTATAATACTGGAAGGTGCTGCTAAACAAAAAGGGGTTCCCCCCCCCCCCCAGGCAAAGGGAGGCACCTGTTCAGAGGGTTCAGGGGGTGAGTGCCCAACAGGGCTGGATGATATTGGGATGATTTAGAGGTAAATAAATACACAATATGTACAAATCTACAAACAATCACTATTATTTTGATTGAGTAGTTTATATTTGTCCCAGACCTTAACATTGACTTTAAGGGTTCTGATGTGGGGGGGAACCACATGCTGGGTTTCTTTAGAAGAGTCTTATTTTAAAGTCCTTGAAAATGTTTTAGTTTCACTAAAATAAGGAACTCGCATTTACTGCAACATTGCCTCTCACACATAATTTCAGTCAATTTAGATAATAAGTAGTAAACTGTTATGTAAGCACAGGCAAACCTGTCCTGCAGAATACATTGTGTGTGTGTGTACTGCATGAATGTATTTTCTTTTATACGTACATGTCTGACACGAGCAAAATGCTTCTGTTTAGCATTCTCAAATTGGATAAACATTGTTGTCATTACAAATGATAGAATCACGATACAAACTGAAAAGAGTCGTGCATTTCAAAAATGATTTGGTACATTCTTCCTTTTGCTGTTTGCACACAGCTAGAAAAACAGCTAGAGACGTGTGTATGCGGTACACCTGCTTGATGCTACACTCATTGCCTATTTGATCAGTTTCACTTATACAGATGCACGTGCATTTCTACATTTACAAACCAAATCCATCTGTTTCTCTACATACTTTGTTAGTCTCATAGGCTCATGTACTCTAATGGTCATAACCACCACAAATGAATTCATTGTTTGTGGATCATCCTGAGCACTGCAATAACACTGACATGGCAATGTGCTGTGCTGGTATGAGTGAATCAGATACAACAGTGCTGCTGGAGTTCTTACATTTACGGCATTTAGCAGCCCTTATTCAGAGCGACTTAGAACAGTCTTACAATAATGGGTTAAGGACCTTGCTCATGGCCCCCAACTGTGTCAGCTTGGCAGAGGTGGGATTTGAACCCTGGACCTTCCGTAGTTCAGTGTCTTACCCACTAGGTCACACCCATGTACACCTCTTCTTGAACACTTCGGTGTTACTGCCGGACTGACAAAGGACCAAAAAATATCCGGCTACCAGCATCCTGTGAGCACTGATGAAGGATTAGAGGATGACTAACGCAAACCGTGCAGCCACAGTTAAACCACTGCCTCTGACTTGACGAGGTGAAGCAATAGGGCAGATGTGTCTAATAGAGTACACAGTGAGTGAACACACTGTTTAAAAACTCCAGCAGCACCCTGTTTCTGATCCACTCATACCTGCTCAATATTTGTCTGCAAAATATGAGGAGAAGCAGATGTCATATGTAGTCCATCTGTAGTCAAATACATACAGAGTGCATTTATATGATAAGTGCTGCTGATAAACTGGACAGTGGACGTAGGAACAAGGGTATGCACCAAATAAAGTGGGCCGTGTATGTGTAATGCAGAGAGAAATTTGATTTACTTAGACGATAAGAGTTGAAATATATCTGTTTGTTTCTACTTTGTGGTGTATAAACCTTTAAGTAATGCATAATTGTTATACAAATGACACTTTGGAATGTCAAAATCTTTATCAACATTGGATGTTTAGGTAAACAATATTTCTCTCTGATTTGTCAAATATTGTAGAATATCCCACAAAGATTTCACATGATTAATAACATGCATCTGGAGCATACAATGCTAACCTGCAGCTTCATTACATATCACTGTTACACAACAAACCATAACGGCGTGCGATACCAGTTTGAATGGCTTGAGCCAGTATAAGTATTATTATATGTTGGGAAAATTATTTGATTTTACTTTTGAAATCATTTCTGAATCTAGTGATGCGTTCTGCAGTACACTTTGCTGAGTAATTGATAGTAGATGATTCATTAAGTAACGTGACAGGTTTTATGTGTACGGCAATTATCTTTCAGTTAAAATGTCATACTTGTGACATGCCTAACCATATCCCATTTGATATGATTATTAGAAGAGCTGAATGTGTTGCGTAACAGTGTTCCGTGAGTTCAAAAAGCAAAAGCATAGTGTAATTGACGACAGGGAAATTCTTCGTAGTAATTTATTTCTACACTGTAATGTCCTACAGGCCTTAATTACTGCTATTTACTGATTACGTTTAAGAAGAATTCTTAAAACGCAGGACTTCAAAATAAATTTTTTTTTTTTTTCAATGTGATTAGCGTCGTTAGTTATCAGTGGCTTGAACAATGTAATGTGAGTTGTGCACAAGTTTGTGAACTGTTGTGTTTCTTGTGTTGACTCTTTGAAATTTGTCTGGCCCTGAGTGGGATCAGTGAATGTTGCCTTTAATATAAAGGGTTTATATTGTGTACATGAATACCTCAAACACCATGAATAAGAAGTGGATAATTTGCTACGTGAAAGATGATGGTCAAATGTCATTTTGGAAGAGGGTTCTGTGGTGTTTGTGTTCATTACAAAAGCACTTTATGTTCTTATTTTCTCCTTATTTTAGCTCTTAATAGAACGTAATTGTGAATAGATTTGACACTCCATGTCAAAAGGTTGAGTAACATTTGAGCTGTATTGCTAACAAACATTACACACCAGGCAGATTAAACTGTTTTGTATGTAGGATTAAAATGATGCAACACTCCACCTGTATATACTGCAAATTATTTATTGAACAAAGAAATAAATGTCTCGATGATGATGGTTTTGGACATTTTGTGTGCACGTTTTGTGTTAGCTCTCCGTTTCGCTAGCCTCTGATAACAGATAGAAGACTGACCCCTGCTGGTCATATTGCCACATCACACGGTTTCGTTTTATAGAAATTTGTGCTGAAAATTAGATCTTACTTGTCACAGGCAATACGTCGTGCAGGGATTTCAGAGTGAAAATGTGTGTGTGTTCAGAAACTAGAAAATAACATGTACACAAACAAACCCTTGTTGTCAAGTTACACATAGGTATGTACGATCTTATTTTTCAAAATGTTGATTGGTGAAAAAGCCTCTCAGAATAGTTAATTCCCATTAACACTCGTTTAAAATAACCTTACGTACAGTTATGTGGCATTTATGGAAGTCATCTAGTGGAAATAGTCCCTGACCGGACATTACCGAAGTAGTCATCCATTTGAAGTTAATGTAAGTAAATATTAAGGTGATTTTCACAAGAAAACTGCAAATGATCCGTCAGCGCACTAGAGATACCACTGAAAACACAAGTGGAAGGTTTCCAGCTACATAGCATCCAAACTGTTACTGTATCACTCCCTCGAGGAATTGCACAACAGCATGGTTTTTAAATTAGAAGCACATACTAGTACACACACTGTTAAACCACAATATATATGCACACAATGGAATCTAAACTTCCCTCAGTGGCTACACACAACCAAGTGATTTCCAGAACAGGCAATACAATATCATCTTTTAAACACCTTTAAGTAGGTTAATCCATCATGGTACAACTGGCAAAATTTTTTATTAAAGGTCATTAAAGCGAACAGAGGTTGCTTGGATGGTTGTTGAAACGGTGCTTACCTCTATACAGTACAGTGGAACCTCGGTAATCGTCGTTAATTTTTTCCATAAGGAAAGAGGGATACCGAAACTGATGAGTACTGAGCAAATGATGTCCATAAGGAGTAATGTAAATTGAATGAATCCGTTTCAGAGCAATAAGGCATTGCATGCATTCAGGTGCTCCCTTATTTAGAACAGGACAGTCACAGTAATTATTATTAGTGCCTCAGAGATCCCATCCATCCTTATGCTCCGTCATCTAAACAGTTTGTAAACTGGTAAATATCAGTTTCATGTCATAATTTGTATCAAAGTCTGCTTTCCCAAATGTAATCGGAAAAATGACTGCACTTATGTTGCTACAAGGATTCCTAGTCATGTACGAGTCGCTGACTGTGAATAATGTGGTCACTTGACGACCTGATTCAACATTCTTTCTTACTAAGGCAGCAATGTAGGAATCTAATCTGGACCTCTTTGTATTGCTTTTCATTTTGGTTGAGTTCATTGTAATGTAACTACACTGGGTGGTAAACATTTGTGTCTGCGTCTCGCTCGTCGTAGCAGCCTTAAACACTGCATTACACCCGCAGGTGTCTTTCCACCTACATTCCTTAACCAACATAGCCCGGAGTACAGACACTATATCACACATGCTCTCGTGAGATTAACTGTAGTCTATGCATTTATTTACATTTATTACATTTACTACATTTAGCAGACACCCTTATCAAGAGTGACTTACAATTAATAGTCTTACAATCCAAGCAATTGTGGGTTAAGCAAGGCCCTTGCTCAGGGACCCAACTGTGGCAGAGGTGGGATTTGAACCAAGGACCTTCTGGTCCACTAGGCCACCACAGTCCTGCTATAAAACAGGCATGAGCTACAATACTGTTCAAAAGTCTTAGGCCACTCTTAGAATAGCTATACCATTGTTTTAGCAATGTTTAAATGACTATATATAATTATTCTAGAATTCAACAATGCCAGATTGCTGCAAAACTAGGCATGCAGTTACATAGCGGGCAGATATGCAAGTTATTTCAGGTGTGCTCTGATTAGACACTAGTTTTTTTCACAAGAGGGTATAAAAATTACTTTCCCCACTGTATAAAAAAGGTTCTCAGAGGCTACTTTTATGTATTTTTGAGTACAGAGGGCTTGTGGTGGGCACTGTGCAGAAACATGCTGCCATAACTGCTGGTGTGATGATCTGGGAAGCCACTGCATATGACCGCGGGTCACTCCTAGTAATGATCTGAGGGACACTAACTTCTCAGCCATATGTGCAGGACAATCTGGCTGTGTTGCATTATTCCCTGCTGATGTGGTCTATTCATTTTCATAATCGCAATCCAAATAAGGATCATAAGGAACCGCGGCCTTACTGGCAGCAAGGTGGAAAAATTCCATCCTAAGGAACAACTCTTACTCACACTGGACACTTTAGATAGACTAGTTGACCTAATAGATATGTTTAGAATGTGAGTGCTTAGTTGAGTTTCTCGCTTAATATCCATCAGTGCCCGACCTAGCAGTTATTTTACAAGATCTAGTGTCAAAGCCTACTCAGAAAAGGCTGTTGTTGCTGCAAAGAAGGAACAAACCTGATTCTGATACTTGTTTTTTTTATTTATTTTGTAGCTAGAAACCTTTTGTCCATGTGGTATGTTCTGTTGCTACATTACAGCAGACTTATCAGCTGGTCTACAACCTAGTGGTAACCATCTATAGTATTAGCTACTAGAAGAATAATGCATCCAAAAGCAATTGCTTAATGCCACCACACCAGCTCCCTCTTTGTCAAACATCCAAACAAGAAAAAGAAAAGACAACTATTCTGTCTTATCAAATGTCAAATATAATAATATATTGATCTACAAATGTTCCAACTCCTTATACTCCTTATACAGGGCCCCTGTCAGGCCCTTAGAATCATCCTAACAGCCCCCTTCAGTAAGACGCCCCTGATAACAGGTTCACAACAGCACTAAGTATGAAATGTTGTAACAGGTAGTGAGCACTGACGGAACTACACACGTAGTTTACGGGGCTCAAATCCCAGATGTTTTCTCCAAAGCCATGAATCTTTTTCTGATAATATTTTTTTTAACTATAAAATAACTGTCATTTTCTCTCTTTCTGTGACTGGACTGGCAAAACCATTGCCCCAAAACTTTTGGAGAAATATCGCCATCTATTGACCTGTCCTGTAACGAGAGTGTGGTAGCAAGTCATAGTAATGTATTTATAACACATGTTAAAATCCATGACAGCAAAGTTTTGGGGCAAATACAAAATATTTTTTATTACTGTAATGAGCTGAATGTGCTGAGAATAATTCCTGCTGAAGAACAATGAAAATTTCAAACGAACATTCTTTCGATCAGGCTTAGGTTTTTACCTAATCATTGTAATCCCTTTCATTCTCTGGCAAATGACTCTTTAAAAAAGACCAAGTGCACAAAAGTATTACTTTAGACCAAATGTTTTAAAACGTAAGTTCTTCTTTTTAGTTAGAGTTTGCGTTCAGTTTTTGTTTAGAAACAATAATCCATCCATCGATTATCTTCCACTTAAATCACGCGAGGTCACAGGCCTCCCGGCAACTCTGGGAACAAAGGCAGGAACAACCCTAGACGGGGTGCCAATCCATCGTAGGGAACACACAAAGGCCACTTTAGAGACCCCAATTAACCCAATGCTTGCCTTTGGGAGGAAACTGCAGTACCCAGAGTAAACCCACACAAACATGGGGAGGACATGAAGACTCCACACACCTGGGAACTTCTTGCTGTGGGGCAGTGGTGTCTCCCACCGAACCACAGAGAGACAATAATATAATAACAAAATAAAACCTCTCCTTAATAAAGCCACCACAGTAATGAATTGCATTCTTACACACACTGTAGTTTGAAAGGATTTCATTTGGGGCTGTAAAATAAATGTGTCTGTTCTTAGCACCACTGAGTTAAAATACAGCCGACATTTCTATTATACAGACATTTATATTATACAGACATTTATATTTTTCTAGTCTCTATTTTGATGAAACAAGATCTTTATGCTGAGCATAAAGGAAAGAAATAAAAGTATCTATCTAAAGTATCGATCCAATACCAATACCAATGTTGGTATCAATACTATTAATATTTGGATCTCGTCCATACCCTACATGCTACTATGTAGCCAGCTAAAGCGTTTATGCTTATTGAAGGTTAAATATCAATTAATTTGATTGAAAAGCAATAACAAAAACTTAAAAAAGACCATTAGCTGTATGTTTTCTTGGCAAGACTTCCTAGTTAAGTCTGCTGAGCAGTGCTTGCTGCCGGTGGCATCTTAGGTTTCTTAAGCTTACTGTTTTAATTGATTTCTTTTTTTTTTCCTCAAAGTTTCCACTGGAGCAATTGCAGGTCCCTCGACTTCTGGTAGTTTTTTTTTATTCTCATTCAACAACATTTATTTGTCCTAGTACAGATTAAGTTGCTTGTACATGGCACAATTTAAAAAGGATTCTGTTTTCCTTTAAGTAACTTACTATACTTGTAAATTACTAATAAAACATCTTGCATTCATACTGTGTGCAATAAAATACAAATCAAAGTAAATATGAGAAACACTAGGTGTTTTTTAAACATTTAAAATGCTGCTCACAAAAATGAGGGGATATTTCTTAATTGTCCAATGAGAATCGATGGGTTAGAGTTCAGGGCTCCAGACTTGTAGTGAGAAGGTTCTAAGTTCAAAATCCACCAATCAAGCTGCTATTGTTGGCAAGCTCTTTGAATTTAGTATATTGACTCGGGTGTAAATTGGTGCAGATTGGGGTTATCTGCTAAATTCTGCAAGTGTAAATGCATGTAGGTAGGGTTGCAGCATATCAAACTGCAATATCACTGTACTTAATAATGATAAATTACTTTATCATTACGATTGCCACGATTGCCAGGAATCCTTTTCCGACAGGAATAGCTCTGTCAATAAAGTAAACACCACATAGGGAGCTTTTGTGTCTTAATGATTGTTAGAGTATATGCCACAATATCTAGGAAATGTTACATCAAATTCATTTAAAGACTGAAACAAATTGTGCATGATGTAGGAAAGTTTAATACATACAGGTGTATAAACAGTATGTACAGTGTAGTCCATGTGAACAGTGGCTTTCCACAAATATAAATTAATTAGAATTGGTTTGACTTGAAGTACAGAGTTTTTTGGAAGGGAGACGGAAGTCTGGACACCTTGTAACACAAACCTCCATTCCTGAGGGAACGCGACAGTCTGTTCTCTGAGGCTTCCAGTCTGCAGCAAGCACCAGCGATCGGCAACTCTCCATCCAACGGGTTCTGTTAAAAAATGAATGCCAACGGTCTGCCTTCATGCTAGGTACATTCACTACAGAGTATGAAATAATTGCTTCTACGAGTCCAGCTTGAGACACTGCCTTGTTTGCCACATTCCAACACCCAATGTTTGATTTGACACAATTATAAGGCACAGATGGAGGGAAACAAAGTACAGAAGAAAAAAAAAACACTTCAGTTATTTACCAGCATACCAGTCTGTGGTTTTGGCACTACAATTGGTGAACCAAAAGCTTGATTTTACCTGCTCCATTCACAAAGCTTTCGCTCAAATACACTATATCACCTATAGGTCAAAACATGAAGCCTCATACTGTCCATGGTTTACAACTTGAGATGTGTAGAGTAATATACTTTTAGTGCAATTTAATGATCTGACAGTACCAACGGTTACGCTGCGAATACTGAAATTAAGTGACACATTGCATTTAAAACAGAAAAAAATATAGCTTTACGTTAGTAAAGTATCTAGTGTTCTCACAACAAGGCTTACGCTGACTCTTTCTGTCACAATCAATGAGCAGAGGGTAACTGCAAACTTAGCTTTGTGCCAAGTAAACCAGTTGTGTTGTTTATATTGCCACCAATGTCTTAATTCTTACACGGTTTCATGAAACACATTAACAACAAAAGCACAAATGTATGAGTAATAACAAGTTTTCAACACCATCTTTTTTTAAGTCTATGGGGTAAAATTATTTTGCCAACATTAACCCAAAACATCACTAAAACAACTCAAGGAGGATTCATGACTGGAACTGAAGGTGCAGTTGAGGTTTCCTTCCTTCACAAAGCCTAGTTTCACAGATTAATCCTTTTGATTGTACACAGAACAGAACATGAAAACAAAAGAAAGATCCAAGTAAAATTTCGTATTCGGACAGACTTCTATTCGGCTTACGAATGAAGAGAAGGCCAAACACATGAGGCACTTGCACACTTTCCGCGCCAGTCATACTTCAAAGGTATTATTTAAGTTTGTACTAGTCCATAGGACTAATAGGGCTTTGCTTATTTCCTCGTTTTTACCCCAAAAGACCCAGTGGGCTCAAAAAGAGGGTCGAGCTCCTCACATATCAGTTCGAAATGTAAGTGGGGACTGATGGACAGTGGTAGCCAGATGGTGTTCTTCCTGTGTAGTCACTACTGTACTGAATTTCATCATGTCTTTCTGTTGTTCCAGCTTAGATCTGGGCTAGGTTTGGGCTCACTGGTTCTTTCCAGCGGTGAGAGTGACCCAAGTGGAGATTTCTGGGCCTGTGGGGAGCGTGGATCCAGCAAAGGAGGGGGTTTATCTGGATGAAATGGCCGATAGTGATCAGGCCCCGGGCCCCCTCGATGATCGGGCATCCTCCTGAAATCTTGATTGTAGCCTCCCCCACCACCTCCCCCTCCTCCCTGGTGGTAGTTTGGGTTGCGGTAGTCATCTCCGCGTCTCCTTTTTGGGTCTGGATGTCTGGAGGGAAAATAAGGAATGAACAAAAAGGTTTAAAAAAAAAAAGTTTTGCTGCGGTTTCCAGACACGGTGCACTCCGAATTCAAATTGCATGCTTTGATGCTTTCTTTTTTTTTAATGATAAACATTAACCAGCAAAGTCTGATCTCTGTAAAACATACACAAAAACACTACTGAATCTTCTGGAAATCTTTCTCACTTATTGCTGCCAAACAATTACAACACTGGGTCTGGACTTTTTTAATAAAAAAAAAATAAAAAAATCAATCCCAGTCAAAAGTACTACACAGCCATACAAGTGAGCAATATAACAACACTAGGGGTGTGTGATATGAATTGTCTACAATAACTTAATTGATGTTTTACCTTTGTGTGAGCTGACATTGTCGAGCATGTTAATAGACAGTCAAAAACACCCTAAGAGTTCAAGTTTACACTGTGTTGTACCTAGATAGAATAGACTGGGTGCATGCAGCATGCTAATGCCTCACACCAAGCCAGTGTTCTTCCAAAAAAGTGCATGACTGAAGTTAACAAAGCAGCAAACTGTGCTAGGAGACAAAATAGACACTATGTTGGTGAAAGTGGTTTGGCTTTGAAGACTGACAACTAACTTATTTCACCATGTGTATTATTTTAGTGTAATCAGCTGTGACCCACAATCGACCAGTCTCATATAAATGCTTCTGTGCCGGTCAAAGATAGCCACACATACATTCTATGTGATAGTACACACTGCTTTCACAAACATTAATTCACAAATATATATTTAAACTGTGTTTGTGTTTATTAAAAACGGACCAGTGCTGACACACGCTAATGAAGAAGAAGTGTTCGATTTCTGTTGTGCCCCATTGGTACTGCTAAGTGCACTTAAGAGTGTACGTCTCTTCCTATATAGTGCAGTACTAGTAAGGGAACAGTGATAGTGCTATTTGGGTTACACCTTGTGTTCTTCAGTGTTCTAGTTCTAGACAGTAAGTGAGTGCTGTTTGCAGTATGCATGACGACGATAAGGCAATTAAAACAGCATTGGCTCAATCAATATGTGGAATTTGATCAAGCTAAAGCTTACTCTGCTGGGAGTGCAGAGCCAGAAACAAGCCAGCAGCCACTATCTTTCTTTTTAATGATAGAAGTTTCAATTAAAAGAAAAGCTAAACATAAATGATCTGCATTATATGTCATTAATGATTCTGAAAATTTCATTGCAAATCGGTGCATGTCTAGTTTAAACAACGTTTTAGTACTTTAGAACCAAGAAACACAATTAAATTATATTATAATAATTATCATTATTAACAAAATCCCAGAAAATACTTATCCCCCAATATCACACACCCATATTCAACAGAAAGCATGTATTACTTTTGGATATTTCAGTAGGAATATTTTCATTGTTTAACATCATTGCTATTTCTTCGAGTGCTGGAGCACAATAACAAAAATAAAAAAAATAAACAAAAATACCCATTAGATATACTGCTCACAGAATTGGGGGAAATTTCTAAATGAATTTCCTTTCAGTAAACAAGATCAAAGTTGTTCGATTACGCAAAACTGCAAACTCAATGATTGTGATGGAGTAGCAAGTGATATATTCATGGAGGTAAACAAAAGAACGTTAAACTGGACCAGAGTGCCACACAGTGGGGTGTACAGTCACCCAAGACTGCCAAACACATGGACAGGATCAGATTGTTCTTGTGGGATCCTCTTCATATTCATTTTGAAATATCCTCTAATTTTGTGAACAGTGTATTAAATTAATTAAGTAATTCACTAGAAACAGCATATAGTGGCCATGCCTGGTGTGTCATTAAATAACACAACTGATGTGCTGTCATACAGTAATAAGAAACGTTGTACAAGTGAGTGCCCAAATCTACTTTATTACTTCCAATTCTGTGTACTTCAGCTCGGGGAACTCTGATTTACAGTGTGTTCGTAATGTATGCCTTCAGGAACATTTTTTGCCAAAAATAATTAAATAAATGCCATTATGCTAAATGATAAGAGAGAGAATATGTAAACCATAACCAATGTATTTTCTAAAATTAGCTTCTAGCAACCATTATGTCTGAACAACTTGTTTTAACAGTTTCTTGTCTGGACACACTTTTTTTTTAATAGAATAGGTAAATCTAGCTTGGGCCTGCTAGTAGGAAGGGAAGTCACAATGTTCAAATGACCAGTGCTCGACATTTCTAGGCATATTCCAATTAAATAGGGTTTAAACAGGTTAGGGAATTGCTACTGTTGCATAGCAAAAACACACTTGTTCTAGTCCTACATTTTGGCGATATATACTGTCAGCCTGAAATCACATTCAGTATTTTATTTGTTGTATTTGTTTATTTAATTGTAAAAATAACTCAAGGTTGTGTGTTATCGCAAATAATTGATAATTGACTCACAGCCATGATGTTATTTGCGATAACATCTTCTACGGCTGAATTACAACATTCATACTTGAATTCGACTTCAGATTTCTTACCTGTCATAATAGTCACGGTGGGCACGGTGGTCTCGGTCATTGCCGTACTGATCGTATGGTCGTTTTCGGGGAGAACTTGGATTCCTGAAGCCTCCACCACTGCGGTACGAGTCAGCATGTGGCCATCGGTCACCATAATGATGCTCCTTATACCTATGTTGATCATAGGGGTGATGGCGATCACCTTGCCATGACTGGTTACTGTTTCCTGGATAATTATATTTACGGTCCCTTTGCCAATCTCCTCGATCTGTTGACAGACAAATTTATACCACTGTAAAAAAAATATTTCACAGGCTATAAACACAAATGCTAAAGAATATAAAAGCACACATAAATATAACACAAACCCAGAGAGACTAGAACACTGCTGCATAGTAACTTTTGGGATAGAGTTCAGACCAAGTATAGCAGAATAAACAAACCTCTCACCGGGCCTTAAAAACAAATAATTTATTAACTTAACATTCCAAAAGCTAATTCAGTATACGAGAGTGTTTAACAGTCCATTATTGCTTTAACACCGGGTCAGAAGTGTGAATCTTCTACATGTTACTATTGGAAAATGCTTCACATTGTTTGAAAACTCAGTAATGTGTAAAATTAGTCAACTTAATGTGTTAAACAAGTCAAAACTATCAAATTCAGTCTCAACCGCCAACTGTTTTTATTGTTTTTCACGTTTCATGCAGCATGTTACCATTATTGCTTAACATATTGGTCACAAGTTTGTTGTTTGGTTTATTTAACGTCGCTATCAACATCAATGGCTATTTACAAAAGACACGAGCAGTGTTAATTTAATTTTTCAATTTAAAATTAAATTAAAATAATTTTCAAATTTAGTAACTTAATGATTGTTAGTTTTAGTTACTTTTATTCGGCAAAATCTAAAAACAGTCTAATTTTAGTCAATTATATATTAAAAAAAAACAAAACAAACATATTTAGCCTAGAATTGGTCATCCATTTTTAATGGTTTACTATGTTAAGGCTATTTATTTACTACTAACGTCATGTGCTTAAAAGCTATGGCTATGTTATACTTAGTAACATTCATGTTCATTGTCTTTCTTATCCACCTAATCCTGGTCAGAGTCATGGGAAAGCTGGTGCCGAGCCAGCTCCACGGGGCACATGACGGGAACAACCCTAAGCAGGATTCCAATCCATCATAGGGTACCCACACTAAAGTTGTAACCTAAAGTCTTTGGAATGTAGGAGGTAGCCAGAGTAAACCCAGGCAGACACAGAGAGGACATGCAGGCTCCATGCTGGTGGAGTCCAAGGTCAGAATCTAATTGGGATGCTCGAGCTGCGAGGCGCTAACCTCAGAGCCACCGTGTCGCCCAATCGAGACAAATAAGACAAAACCGGACATCCTGGTGTACTTTCAGAAGCAGGATTTTAAAGAAATTCCCAGAAACAGATGCAAGACAACATTTCTATCATGCTATCCATGTGAACGTATGTAACATCAGCTAACCTTTCAGCACTAAGTCCTACTGCATGAGCATATTTGAGTGTTCATACAAAACTACAATTGAGTTCCTTAGTCACATTCACTGGCTCTCACCCTCACTGGGGAAGTGTCTCTTGTTGTGCTGGTTGTAGGATTCTCGGTAGTGTGAGTGGGAAGTGGGTCCAGATGGGTTATTTTGTGATTGGTGCTGTTTGCTGGAAGGCTGTGTACCAGTAGACTCCCGACTGGATCCAGATGCCTCAGGACGGTATGGCTTTTTCTTAAATGGGTCATCCTTCCTTTTTGGCTCTTTCTAAAGGAAAAGTAGAAAAAGCACAGAAGCAAACTGAAAATTATGCAGAATTTAACATAGTGGAACGGCTGTACCAAGCAACATTATTCATTTCACTGATTAATGTCACTATCAGCTAATATAATTGTAATAGAAGAACATTCAATAAAATAATACTTAACTGCTAATTAAATTCTTAAACTAAATTCATGTTAGCAAAAGGAAATAATTGTGCTTGTTAATAACTACAAGATTGGGAAGAGAAAGAACGATACTGTGCCATACTATGACTTTCTGCCACTGTGATCGCAACAATCACTTTATAGAAAAGCAGTTTTCGTACTAAACAAATCAATGTATGAAACACTCTGCAGTATCTAGGCTATTTAGTCACTTCCACTACAGTATCCCATAATAGTCCCGCTAAGTACAGTATAGAATATGGTTTTCAGACAATGTCCAGATTACATAACATCCAGTTTCACAGAATGCATTGTGGGCGATAAGCAATGCATACCTGAAAAGCCAAAACCTAGAACAAAATATATTGGGAAATAAAAATCTGGTATTTACATTGGAGATATCTAGTATACGTTTCGAATGTACTTCATGCTACAAGCGTCACGCTAACTTCACCTACATAGAACTGCAGACTGCCTGTCATTTGACTGCTGTGACTTCCTGCTGAATTTACCAACTTAAAAGGTTTATGCATTGCCTCTTCTGGAAAACTTCTAGTGGACTCGTTCACTCTTGGTTGTTTGCAGCCAGCAAGGTATGTCTGTATTCTATCGTACATGTTATACTTTGGTTTTGCAGTGTGTGTGTCTGTGTGAGATTATGAATGTGTGCTTATATCGTGTATGTGTATTTCCTGGAGGGGGCCATATGCAGAACCATTCAGGCTCTGGTTGATGTGTAAAAGACTCCATTGCCCTTGTTTTCAGATGCCTCTCTGATGCATCTATGCATTGTCTGCATGCAGTTTTCCTTCAAATATCCGTTCACCTACCATTTCACTTAAAGACCTGATTCCCAAAGTGTAATGTGTTTATTAAATGGTGCATACCTGTATTTAGTTTCTAGCCCTATGAAATGACAGTGAATAAAGAAACAAAATTATTCTTAATAACAAAAACATCTAACCTACTTCAAGACAGCCCTTAAACTAATCTAGTCAGCTTCTTTATTGCAACCTTTAAGGGTACCACAATGTAAGATTATCATTTTCTAATTAAAGCATATACTCATATTTAGTAATAACGTCCGAGTGCTACTCTGAACTAAATGTAACCCTACCTCTTCCTCTTGGGAGCGCTTCTTTAAAGCCAATTTGTAGAGCTTGTGCAGTTTCCTGGCTCGGAACTCTGTGAATTTGGACACAAAGATCCAGAGATTTCTAGAGGAAAAAGAACGATAAAATACCTTAAGATCACCAACTTGAAAAAAAAAAAACGCTTAAGATTTGACATGTTGGTTTGAATATAAATCCATTAAATAATGAGATGCATTTGTTGACATTTAAATGTCAAACAGTTCCTGCTCATTTATTGCTCAGACATTCTTTAGCCTGCATGTTAATTCAAATTAAAATCTAAAACGTTTGCGAGACCTTCGCCAGGTCTTGACGTGTTCCTGGTCGCTGTAGGATTTAAGACACTCTGTGATTCGGTCTCCAATCTTCAGCAAGCAGGTGCGTGTGTGCTGCAGCTGCTCCTGCACTGTCAGGCCTTCATCAGGTTTATCCAACTGCTTCAGAGCCTTCTTCACTGGCCTCATACGCTCTTTACACTGCACACATTAAAACACACACACACGCAAACATTCAAAAGCCTTACATTTTAGAAATGATGTCATTCCCTCTTCTGCAACCTATTGCTATTTGAATTGCACCTTACCTCACAACTTAAGGGGTGTTTTAATAGCCTACCTGCATTCAAACTGCTAACTCTCTCCACCATAAAGTAATTTGATTTTAAATATATATATATATATATAATAAAATTATACAAACCCAAATGAGAAAATTTGGGACAATATGGAAAATGCAAATAACAAATGTAGTGTGTCAAACACTGGCTTTTATTTAATAGTAGACAGTATGATATTTAATGTTTTGTCTGCTCAACTTGATTCATTTTTTAAACACTCATTGCTGTATTTCAGGCCTGCAACACTTTCCAAAAAGGTTGGGGTGAGAACCTTTTAGAGCTAATATTAGGTAAAGAACTAAACAGCAATGTGATTTCAAACAGGTAACGCTAACAGCTAACTGTTATCATGATTTTGAACAAAAGTAATATTTATAAGAAGTATTTTAAGGTGGGCAGAGAGATCTCCAGTTTGTCAACAATGCATGTGAAATGTACCTCAAACAAAGACAGGAATGGATTTATGCATTTATCCCTCTACAATGCACATCATCAATAAATGCATCTAGCAATCTGTAGCAATGTAGCAAAATCAGTGTATACAGGGTGCAAACTTAAACTGAATTCCCATGATCGCTGATCCCTCAGATGGCATTGCATCAATAACCACCATTCAACAATGGCTGATATTTGCCAAAGGAATTCCTTGCTGATGTGGCTATATTTGTCAAGCACTACAATACAAAGTAAGATTCACTTAATTCCGCTTAAAACTATGCAAAACAAAATGGTGCATTGAGGTCTCAGGACTCGGGGGCATCAGCGATGGACCATCACACAGTGAAAACAAACAACTTGATATTCCAGATCTTTTTGGGAAGGATTGGACACAGTGTACTCTTGAACCAAAGAAAAATGAAAGCACCGTCCAGATTTTTATGGGCGACAAATCCAAAAGGCTGTCATGGTATGGTCAAGGTAATTAACACTGTACTTTTCTGCATTAATGCTGCCATCACATAGTACACATAACAGGACAGTATGGCAAATCAGAAAGCCATTGCTTTCCTATAACTATAAGTAGGTGGAAAACTCAAATGGACATAAAAGAGGTAGGAATTTCCCTTAGAAGAATAATAACAGATCCACAAACTCCTGGTTCAAGTTAAACCATGCTGTCTGAATGTGCCTTGTTCAGGAAAATGGGTCCGATAACAAGGTTTGACTGTAACCAAAATGCAACAACAAACATGAATTCATCTCACAAATTGGTAAATACGGGAGGCACAATGAGCGATGCTTACAATACTAAATGTCTCCTGGTCCAGCTCATCATCTTCCTCTTCAATGGGAACAGGCTCACTGCCTGCTGTAATGTGGACGGGACCCTGAGTTTTCTTTCCTCTGGCCCCTGATTTTGTCTGGGGAAAAATCCACATCTTAGAATGTATACACACACACACACACATGCCTACATGACCAGCATTCCTTTATTCACCAGTTTTGTTCAAACTTTAGAATTTGATATCTACAAACAATAACACAACGAAACATGATGATGTAAGTGCAGGTTAAGAACATGTTTTACTGAAATGTTACACCTGTGCAACTTAAAACTCAAGGAACAAACTACCTTCTCTTTCTTAAGCTTGGGCCGCTTTTTGTCCTTGTCTCCCTCCTTGTCTTTTTTCACAGAGCCTTGCTTCTCTTTGTTCTCTTTGTTGTCCTTCTTCTTCTGCTTCTTCTTTGTGGGAGATTTTTCAGCTCCATCATCCTAGAAAAAATGTGCAAACAAAGAGGCAAACATTAACCTAAATAATAATCGGACCAACAGACGTTACCCAGAAGAAGTTTTCTGTGTTTGTGCCTGGATACAATGCCCAGGTACAGAAACATACCTTCACTTCACCTTCCTCTGAAGTATGTTCCGACAGCCGTGGAGAGGAGATTTCATTGGCCAACTCATCTTTTGGTGCCTTTTCTTTCCTCACTCGAGGTTTTCTCTTCTTTATTTTGGACTGAAAGTAGCCATCAGAATAATGAGCCAAATGTTTTGTTTAATTGAACAAAAACTGAACTTCAAAATAAGTCACATACGGAGATCGGGCTAATTTAAATAAACAAATAACCTAACGTGTGGTTATGGACTGGGGGAGGAAAACGGAGTATGTGGAGTAAACCCACAGAGACATAGGGAGGGCATGCAAAATCTACACAGGCGGAGTCAGAGGTCGGGTTCGAACCGCTGGAGCTGTGAGGACCAAATTTCGATGACAATTTTGTTTAATTAAGCACCATTATCTAGGGAACTTAAACATTAAAAGTTCCAAATAAGAAAACTTACTATTAAGCAGCTCTTTGCAAACAACAACGGGAAAACAAAACAATTAAATAGGTCATTTTGAACAGGTACTATTAATAACCACTTCAGCCACTTCCACAGTCATTTTTCACATTTTCAGTCTCTAGCGGTTGTAGCTGCTGTCTGAGCAACACCGCTCACATACTGGAATATTTTTCTTTCAAGCATTTGTATGATTAAAGGCTGAAGCATGGGCTTCATGTTCAAGGGTCCACCAGTAGCAGCATGGCTCTCCCAGTTAAAGTTATGAAAGCCACAGTCTATACTCACCTCCTCTTCTGTTTTGGAGGCATTGTTACTGTCCTGTTCCTTTTTCAGCAACTTCAGCAAGTAATCAGCTCTCATCTGCAACTGCTTTGCCTGAGGCTTTTTATCAGCGTCATCTGGAAGAATCTGCATGTCAATGCAGCAAACAAGTCAGCTCATTATGAAATTGCTCCAGCAACAGATTTTTCTAGATAATAAATTGGTAGAAACACCAAATAATATTACGTCTTTGGAATGTCCAAGGAAACTGATACCCAGAGACATGGGGGTCAGATCAAGCCAGGGATCTCAGAGCATCAGGTTTGGACTTCAAATGAATTCAAATATCATTTATTTCAAATATTTGTCATGAAGCAGGCTGGCCACCTGTGCTCCTCCAGAGGGGGCTGTCCCACAGCATAAATACACGCCTCACCGCCAACATAGCAAACACACCTTCTCAGAGAGCTTCAGCTCGGGGTCAGTTTTGATCTGGTCCCAGTTGCCATATCCATGCTCGTAGATGCCCAGCAGCAGCTGTGTGTCGTCCTGCACATCCCAGTCCACATCGAAGTGTGGTACTTTCACGCGGCAGGTGAGCTGAAATCTAAAGACAGAAGAACAGATTATTAATGTCAAGGAATATATTTGAAGCAAGAACACACATTTGACATGATAATTCACTACTTTAAAGAGTAAAGGTTTTGGTTTTTGCATACTTGCTCCTCTCAGCAGGGTTGGAGGGTACACATTTATGCAGAGGCTCAAACTCTTCCTCGTGCTGGATGATAGACTTGGCATTGACCTGAACCCCAGAGATCTTGATGTTGATACCACGCCTTTTCCCTGGCCCTTTAGCTATAGCGTGAGCAACAAAACAGAAAGAAACATCACTGTTTAATATCCGTGTTTTAAAGTCTATTTGTGCTAAGCTGTGTACGGCATACTCTTCATGTATGATCAGTAATTCTATGTAATCCTGTGTACCCTTTGAAGCCAGTTCTCTCTATTCTGATTAGTTTCCAATAATCTAAACAATTACAAACAATGACAATCATAGATTTCACATTTTCTGTCAGTTCGTTTCATTTTTTCAGGAGAAGCTGATCATTTTAAATGTAATTGCTAACAGCAATGATTCCGTCATGTACACTTAATTACACATAATCAGGTAGGCTTTCCTTCATGACATAAATTCAACCAGATGCTAGAAACATTGCTCAGAGATTTTGGTCCATATTGACAATCTGCTCTTCCACAATGCAAATCCATTGTTCCACAGCCTTCCAAAGAAGCTCTATCGGATAAAGATGGTGACTGTAAGGCATTTCAGTACAGTGAATTCATCGACATGTTCAAAAATCCAGTTTGAGATGAGTTGACCTTTGTGGCAAAAAGAGGAGGGCAAATTCTGACACTACCATCCAAATATCTCAGAAAAATTAGGTAATGTTTTCCAGTCTTATATTTTATATTTATTTTGTTTTATATCTTAGGTTATTTATTTTATTGCCAATTTAAATTTGATTATTAATTTGTTATTGATTTAAATTATTTACCTAATTTTGCTATAATTTAATATACTTTTATTTAATTAACATCTAGGCCACCCGTGGAGGATACCACTTTCAGGAAGTTTTTCCGTGCTACTGTCGCCCTAGGCTTTCTCAACTTGGGACTGGCCTTTTAAGACAATGTAATATTGTAAAACTGCTTTAAGACAATGCTCCATTGTATAAATAAAACTGAATTGAATTGGATTGAGCCCCTGAGAGCTGTAGCCTCAGTTTCGTGTTCATAGCTGACAGGAGTGACAGCCAGTGTGTCCTCCTGCTGTAGCCCATCTGCTTCAAGTTTTGTCGAGTTGTGCATTCAGAGACCCTCTTTCTGTATACCAGGCGCACTTGAGTGCAATTTATTTGCACTCTTATCAGATGAAACACAGGAAGCATGTCTACATTTAGTCTGAGATGTGAAATAAATGTCTCAGACAAACATGCACCACAATTAATGGGCACTGAGATTTAAACGGAGATCTGATATCAATATAAACAATGTTGATTTATCGACTCATGGCTGCTTTACTGCACAGTGACGTGTAAACTCTGCTGTTTCTAAGCATGTGCGTCATATCCATATCTATGATAATAAAATATATAGATACATAAGTACATAAATGAACAAATCCCATTCCATCACACAGACCTTCAGCTGGGTTTTCCTTCATTTGTTCCTCGTGCTCCTGTACTGCAGCCACACAACTATTGTGAACCAGCTCTCCCAGTCTCTTCAGATCTGCTATAGATTTGTCCACCAGTTCAGAGTCACGGGCAATGGCCTCCAGTCTGCAAAAAAAAACATACAACTCAATTAGTACCATCAGCTGAGATAATGAAGATGAAACTGTAAGCAGCTTTTGAGACAATGCAGCTTTTGAGAAAAAAGCTATAGCACGAACCTTGCTTTTTTCTATAAACCACACATTTTTGAATAAATAGTATTAAACAACTCTGCAATTAATATATAAAGCAATATGGATGAAATCGTTTTGTTGCCTAAAATAATGTAACAGTGAGAACTATCTTGCAGGAATTGAAAAGGTTAGAGACATTTCATGTCTTATATCCTATTACGCAAACTGCATCCGTCTTAATAGTGTATACTCTGAACTGCATTGTTTAGATTAATGGACAAGGGACCTAAAATGCAGTGTTCAAATCCCACTTCTGTCACTGATGGGTTCTTGAGCATGGTCCTTAACCCACAGTTACTTAGACTGAAGAATTTATCAGTTAGTTATATGGGGCTCAGGATAAGGCTAAATGACCGAGTCTGGTGTTATCTGTTTCGTACCTTTCAAGTGGTGCTCCAAATTTCTTATATGCTTTGATGAACCTTAAAAAAGAACATTCAGTCAAATTTTAGTTTCACTACAATTACAAACAGAGTTTTACAAGGCGTCCAGTTTTCTTGTGCAGAGAGGAGTATGGAGCTTACCTGCGGATCTCAGCATCAGTGAAACCCTCCACGTTGTTTTTACGTGCACGTGGCCGACCTCTTCGTTTAGGTTTTTTGTCATCGTCACTGTCGTCATCCGTCTCACTTTCCGAGCCCGAAGAGCGGCCCTTTAATTTGAGCTTGGAGCCAACATCACTGTCACTGTCATTTGCCTGTGTCTGCCAAGAGTCCAAGGAAAAGTCCATTTAAATATTTCAATATCTCAGAACTCACAAAAATGAATGGTAGTGGAGAGGGTAAATATAATTTCTACCACAGTTGTCTACACTTCATGCCACCACATCTGGGTGAGCAAAGAGTATGTGTAAAACAGGAGAGGAAATAATTAAGCCAAGCAAAGTACATGCACATTAGCTTAGAGAGGTCCAATCACAAATCAGTAAAAAGGATTTCGCTCTGTAAAGAGAAAGTGGACAAATATGAGCTGAAGACTCGTGATTCCTCATGAACCCCATTCATCAATAGCTGCTGTAACCAGGGGCAATGGGTTAATTTGGTAAGTAATTTGCATTTACGGTTTATTTTTGTCCATTTACAGTATTTGTTAACCATGTCCAGAAGCGGCAGCAACATCTCTTGGCTCTTAGGCATCTGGGATTAACCATCACACAGTGGAATGTAAACTGTGGTCGGACAAATCAGTATTCCAGATCTTTCTCGGTAGATATAGATGCCGTGTGCCCCAGCCCAATGATGAATAGGACCAGCCAGACTGTTATCAGCAACCAGTTACGGTATGAGGCCGTTTCCGTGCACTTGGCAAATGTTATTTAAACTTCCTTTATGGCAGCATTAATGCTAAAACGTACACAAATCTTCAAGCAACATATACTGCCTTTAATAATAATACTGACATTAATTTCCATGCATTTCTCTTTAAGACGCATATTTGTGGAAGGAGAGCATACAGGTCCTGTAACTGCCTGCCAGTAGTGTCAAGCGGTTTCAAGTTCCAAAGGAACACTGAAGAACTGAGACTTGATGCTTCTACACGCAGCTTCTTACTCTCTTGTTAGAGCTCCTGCTCCTGGGGAGCATGTAGATATCCTCCATCTCCTTCTGCTTCTCCTCCTCCTCAACCCGCCTTCGCTGGTCCTCAGGGATGATGTCTTCCCAATCCCGTACTGTATTCTCCTCCAAATCTGGTGTGCTCTCATCCATAGTGAAGTTGGCCACCTACCAAAACATGTAACTACAGATAACTAGTGTCTATGGACACTTAAATGGACAGCCAATCTTTTCTAATATCAAAAGTATATGGTATCTTATTGAGCCAATAAGATATGGCTGGTTGTCCGGAAGATTTCCAGTTCAGCAAGAGGTGACATCTAGTAATTAATTATTCAAAAGCTTCAAAGCTAAGCATTTAATTGTTTAGTATTAAGCCAAGTCTAGACCTCTAAAACCCTGAATATAACCATTCCTTGGTAGGCCCCTAAATTAACCGTCAAGGTATTACATATAACTATACAATAACCATGTCAAAAACTATGTAATGCTGGACATAAAAAGATCATATGCCATCTAGAATTATGAATTTCGGTTAACCGTAGTTTCAAAGCTCAAATCTACCATATGCAGTTCTTGTATTAACTCTAGCAACAACACTGTCCCAACACTGCCCTGTTAATGCTATACCCAGTTCATGCTCCCACTGTATCAGTGAGGATGAGGATTGATACTCTAACTCTAACATTGGATGGCAGGAATAATTCAATGTCTATATATGGGTAGACCAGTAATGTAGCTGAAAGCTGGGTAAAGCAAGTCTCCCACCAAACTTAGCAGTAATTTTCTTGTCTTGGCCTCATTATCATTCCTTAAGATCACTCTGGGATGTTTAGATTCAGTCATTTAGCAGACGCCCTTATCCAGAGCAACTAACTACCGACATATTCTTACAGTCCAACCAATTGTGGGTTAAGGGTCTTACTCAAGGACCCAACAGGGCAGCTTGGCAGAGGTAGGATTACTAGCCTGGACCTTCTGGACCACAGCGTGACAGATAATGGTTTAAGAGCCAGTGTGATCAGCAACAGTTCTACATTATTCTACTTTCTTAACTATTTATGAGAAAATCTTTTTAAGAGTCTCGTAAAATACCTTAAATTGGGACAGGAGCTCATCTGTGGCACTGGAACCTTGATCACTCTCCCTGGTTTCAGCCAGCCTTAAGATCTCATCAATGTCCATCTCCTAAATAAAGCAAATATGTATATATTAATATCTAACATATAGCATACTCATTTAACTTGTACCAACTCGGAGACAATTTTTTTAATGAATACCTGTGGTTCTGACTCCTCCCCTTCAGGCTCTTTAAACAGATCTTCGGCACCAAACTTTAAGATGGCTGCCAGCTCCTCCTTGTTAAAGGGGTTTGTACTGGAAACAGTAGTTCAGACACCGTTAATTGTGTAAACAGAAAATAAACTGTTAAATAGATGCTCTTGTTCATGGATTTAACAGCAGTTTTACACTTTACTTTGGGTGCCACAAACATCATTAACTTAAAAGTAGCAATGCTTTAGTAATGCTTAACAATCACATTCTTCCTGAAATACTACAAAACTTAACGTATTGCTAAATCATGAATGAGGTACGCATGAGGTTTGCTCAGTTTATGCATATTCATGATGACATTTTGGCACATTACATGCATGAATGAAAATACTGATTTCATGTTCCCTAATGGTACAGTGTTGCTGTCTTTCTTTAATAAAGTAAACACTCACTTTGAATTGCCTGAACTGTTGTCCAGTACTGTTCGTCCAGTCGTGTCCATTCTCTGAATCACAAGATGGTCTAGCACCATCTTCTTCTTAGCCCTTTCAATAATATCCTCCTCCACAGTACCTTTCGTGACCAGGCGATAAATATTGACCTAAGCATTGAGACACGTTACTCCACTACTGCAAAGGTCAAGAAAGCGCGTTCCAAAAGTTTCATGGCCAGAAGGTTTTACCTGTTTTTTCTGTCCTATTCTGTGGGCTCTGGCCTGGGCTTGCAGGTCGTTCTGCGGGTTCCAGTCAGAGTCAAAGATAACCACCGTGTCAGCTGAGGCCAGGTTAATGCCCAAACCACCAGCTCGGGTGGATAAGAGGAAACAGAAATCCTGAGCAAAGTAAAACAAGTGTTAAGACATAGTAATGTAACATAATTTTAGAAAGCAGTGAGGAATTTTACTAACTAGGTGACTAATTTCAATTCAAAATTCATTCACAATTATACCACATACTAACATTTCGTTGCTAAGCATTTCCAAATGACCTATGTCACTGATTATACCACACTGTGCCGAGATCTTAGCCCACCATTAGATCAGATATACTAATGGCCATTATATGGTCATATATACTGAACCAAATGTAATTATTTACCAGATTGTGTGTTGTGTTTTAAAAACTTGAAAAGTATATACATTTTGGGGATTTTTTTTTTAAATACGTTTTTACAGGTTACAGTGCCAAGAATTTAGTGTGACTTCCCCTTACATTTGAGCAACAGCAGCTGCACTAGGATGCCAAGCTGACTGTGAAAAAGCTTGATCAGGAATGGTCTTTTTGGAAGATGAGCAGCAAAGAAACCACCTTTCGGAAGGCCAACAATATGGAAAAGCTAAGATATGCTGAATCTAACAAATACTGGAATGAAGATTAGTAGAAAAAAAATTACAAATTTAAGTCTGACATCCAATCACCAATAATATTTTACATATGACTATACTATTTCTAAAACAGAAATAAAATGGTGGCCTAAGACATTTGAACAGTACAGTATATGCAGAGCGCTTCCTGTTGTTAAGTTGTAAAGTGTAGATAAAAGGCAGCGGTTCACATGCATACACAGTCTCACACTGTCATGCAGAGAACTGAAATACTTTTCATCCAGCATGGGAGCAGTATGGCTTTGATGCCTACCTCAGACCCCTCGGCATTAAAGTGGTCAAGTGCTTGTTTCCGAATCTCTCCTTTGATTGAACCGTCCAAGCGCTAAATATGCAAAGAAATGAAAAAGCACATTCAAGATCTTCAGTTTAGGATATCTCAGTCAGCACTGTATTGCCATGTTCTACTTATTGAAATACATACTAAAAACAATTCTAATGCTCTGCCTAATGCTCTGACTAATCTTACTCCAGGCAGCACTAAACAAAAAATAACTGGTGGATAAAAATAGAGTGGGGGGCGGGGGGGACAAGTCCTAGATACCACTGCAACCCTGACACCTGAGTAAATCTGAAGTTGGCTCCAAACAGTTGCAAACCCTATCGGGAACAAATAGGAAAACATCAACACAATGAAGTGAAGTTTTAGACATTATGAAGGCTAGTTCGCCGTGAACTAGCGTTCATAATGTCTAAAATGTCACAATACTGAGTTCTTGATTTCATTTTCTCAAAATTAACGAGAATACATTTGATAAAAGACATCCCTGTTTACTGTGTGAATGTAAATAAATGTATACACAGATATTTTCTTACACATTTTTAATAAAAAAAAAAAAACGAGTCCACTGCAATTACAAGCAATTACTAGAAACAGGGGTTTAAAATTGTCAACAAAAAGCTCTATTCTAGTCTCACCACAGACTAAATAACCAAGTGAAAACATTCCTTTTTTATTTCTGTGAAGAATAACAATTTTAAATTGTGTAATTTCTCGTATGAAAAAAATTCAACTATTTAAAAGAATCTTAAGATCCCTGCAATTAAAAAGTGAAACTAGGAGGAGTCTCTCTGAGAACAGGACATGCACCTGTGATGTCTGTTCATTTGGCTTCTTTAATGTTTGCTATAAGAATCATCAAGTCAATACCAATTTAAAGAAAATTAACCTAACACGCACGTCTTTGGACTGTGAGAGGAAACCGGAGCACCCGGAGTAAACCCACACAGGAGGACATGCAGACTACACACAGAAATGACTCAGGCTGTTCCACCCTGGAATTGAATCCAGGACCTTCTTGCTGTGAGGCAGCGGTGCTACCCACTGAGCCACAGTGCTGCCCCTTATGCAACTGTGATAACGACTGCACCCTCTAGATTTTAAGATAATGAGAGTGAGTAGAGAGTAGCGAGTGTAATAAACAAGAACGCATAATCCAACTTGACAGAGTCCCACTTTTGGACCGTGATGCATCATTACACAATGTATGTCGAATTGGTGTAACAAGATCAGAGTTACTAACTTGTCAACTCGAAATTTAGTCTTTCTCACACAAACTAATATGACTCTCTGCAAACAAAGAATATAGAACCAAACAAATGTATTCATACTTGAAATGGGTAGCGTTTCTTAGCCAAGTAATCAGCCAAGATGTCCAGCATACGGACCATCTGAGAAAAGATAAGCACACGGTTGCCTCGTTCTCTCAGCCTCGTTAGCAGTTTATCCAGGAGCACAAGCTTCCCGCTGCCACGGACCAAAGCCTGTAACAGAACAAATGAGAACTGACTAGAAAAATGCTCTAAAATAACTTCCAGACTAAAAACGCACAAACTTGGAGTCCGTCCCACCTGCAAATGCTCTAGAGGACTCTCGCTTTCTCCGTCCTCTGGCTGTTTGATGAGAAAGCCATGGTTACAGCACTTCTTCAGTTCCATGACGATGTTAAGAAAGCCCGAAGAGCTGCCCCTCGTGCCTTTGGACAGGGCTTTGTAATTCCTTGTCAGAATCCACCTGTAATAATCAAAACAGAGAACTGTTTAGGTTCCATTAAAAGACTGATTAAAACAGAGCCAGGAATGCAAGACTTACTTGTAGTACTGTTTTTGCTGGGCAGACATGTCTACTCTAAGGATCTGCTCCACTTTGGCAGGCAGCGATTTCTCAACATCCTTTTTCACACGTCGTAACAGAAAGGGCTCGAGCACCTTATGCAAGCTCTGGTAGCCATTGTCCCTGCCCTTTCCATGCTCATCCTCAAAATCCTCCCATGAATCGAATCTGAAACAGTTTAAAAATGTCATGTACTCTATGTGCACTTGCTTAACTTTTAACTTTTTTTACAACACCATGTGTCATTGAAGCTATAGTGACGTACCTAGAAGCACAGCTTTATTTAAAGCTTTAGTTTTTGGGGCCGATAGCCGATCCCCTTTAAGCATGATCAGCCGATACTGATGAAGGCTGGGTACCACTTTCAAAGCAATCATAAAGTATAGACTGTGTCTGAAACCACTACTTCCAATCTGAACAGTATGCCAGTGCAGAATGTGAGAACAGGTAGTGTGCCCAATGTTCTGTGCATACTGCACACTCGTGTACTGAAAAAGCATAAAGGGTCAAGCAGGGCATGAAGGATAGAATGTAGTAGGTACTGGTCCAGGGTTACATTTCAGACACAGCCATGGTCTAAACTGGTTTATAATCACTTACATACTTTTTTGGTTGTGTGTTTGTTTGCCCGGTAGCTCATGTCTGGACTACAGACTGTTCCAAATCAATAGAGACCTTTTTGTGTAAGGTACTCGTCTGTGTGTATATGACTTTAGTGTACACTTGTGTGTATGTATGTGTAACAAGCTTTAACGGACTGTAAAAGTGTTTTGTGCCCACCTCCTATTGTAAGTAGTACTCCTGTGTTTGCCTCCCCCCTCATTTTGAAATGTACCCTAATAAATATCCCCTAATTTTTGTGAACAGTGTATATTCAATTCAATTCAAATTTATTTAGATAGCGCTTTTTACAACGTAGCATTGTCTCAAAGCAGCTTTATGGTAATACATTATCTAAAAGGCCAATCCCAAGTTGAGCAAGCCTGGGGCGACAGGCTGATTAAACTGATTACAACATAAACTATATTAAGTTCCATGTTATTCATAATAACATTATATAGGCATATAATAATGCAACAAGCATTTTGCCTTTCATCAACCAAAACTGCCAGATCCATCACTATTATTCCATTTTTATTCCTGTAGTGTAAACATTGAAAACAACTCGGTTTCTAGTAGAAGTTTTTTGAAACAATAAAACTTTAGTCTCCTGCCATTACAAGAAAGGACTAGAAACATTAAACAAAAAGTCCCTATTCTATCAGTGCAATACCGTCGTACAATATTTCTTAAATTCAAAATTTCTTTCTATTCTTTTAATCCAATTCTAATTTTCAAGTGTGTGAAGTCTTTGGGTGTTTAAATGTCTTTAAATGTCCTGTTAGTGTGACTGTCATGTTATGTTTTCATGTAGATTTGCACTGTTTTGGAGTAGCAATCCAAATTTTATTTTATAATTTTCCAATTGCATTATTTTAACTTATTTAATGTAGCTTCGCCACATAATAAATAGTTGGGGCAAAACATCCCTTTTTAATTTCTTAAGAATAACAACTGAAAATAATGCATGCTTTTCTTGTTTTAATTTTTTTTAATGCAAAGAAACAGCATAGGTTTCTAAGCATCTTGTGTTCAAATCTGAAATTGCATTAGATGAAATCAAGAACAAATAATCCAATAAGATGTTGTATGTGCCCTAGTAGGGTTTGGGTTTGGCATGTGTCAATTATGCGTGAGTGTAGAGCTACACACAAAAACATGCTCTCCTAACAAGCCAGGTAAATGAAACATAATTTTACACTAATTCAATGTTTTCAATAAAGAAGTCTGGAGTTTTTTTTAGAAACACAAATTGTTGAAAGAAATAGTTGAATATAATCCACACCAAACTTGTTTTAAACTAAACTAAACTAAATTCCTTTAACACAGTGCAGGACCTACTTATCAGGCATAAGAAAGTGCAGGAGGGACCACAGCTCTTTGAGAGAATTCTGCAGCGGTGTCCCTGTAATGAGCAGCCTGTGGTTGGACCTGAAATCAATCAACGTTTTATACAGCAGAGAATCATCGTTCTTCAGCCGGTGGGCCTCATCCACACCAAGAAAGGCCCAATTTATGTTCCCCAAAACACCCTGCAGCGACAAAACCAAAACTGTTGTCAACACTCGTTTCCTGCATAACAGTAACAGTGCAGGAGTTTTATTTTCTTCTCACCTTATCTTTCAAGAGAATTTCATACGTAGTCAACAATGTGTTAAACTTTATTCTTTTAGTCTGCTGATGGATCCACTCATAATCACGAATCTAAGAATTATAGAAAAATAATTTTAAAAAATCTCTCCAACACCAAAAGAACTGTTCACATACAAACTCTAGACGGCACAATTACATAAAAATATACAAATTACAATGCATTTATACCGTTTTTCTGCTCAAAACGTCTCCCAGGTAGACCACAACATTCATGTCAGGAGCCCAGATGGCAAACTCTCGTTGCCAGGAAGTGAGGGTGGAAAGGGGTACAACCAGAAGGAAGGGTCCATACAGCTGGTGCTGATGGAACAGGTAGGAGAGAAACGAAATAGTCTGGATGGTTTTTCCCAGACCCATCTCGTCAGCCAAGATAACACTGTTACACCTGAGAAACAACACAAGAGAGAAGCACATCAGTAACAGCACACAGCTGAGGTAACAATTTAAAATGCCAAATAAATCTTAACATTCATACAGCTGAAGCATTTCCTGCTATACAGGTGTTAAGATCTTTTTATATATACTGCTCACAAAAATAGGGGATTTTTCAAAATGAAATCTCCCATAATGAAATATCCCCTAATTTTTGTGAGCAGTATACTGTATATTAATATCTATTATCTTAAAGATCAAAGTTCATTTACACATTTCTGCAGTTACAGTGCACTGTCACAATTAACACAATGAAGTTAAACAGAAAGTATGTGATAATACTGATCATTTGTTAAACACATTCACTGCTTCTATTGTGTAAAATGCCTGTAATCAAGGGCTGTACCCAAATGGTCTCCTAATTACCATTCCATACACTCTACTGAACTCGTACAATGCAATCAACGTCTGTTCTTTAATGACCAAAATCAATTACAGCTTATTATAATAGGAAAGAGAAATGCTGGCCAAATAAGGAAACATTTAGCAAATGTATTTTTTATATAAATAATTTGTTGTTTTTTTTGTCACACTTTTTTATGAATTAATTTTCCAATATATTGATTTACTTTGCATCAACTATGTGCAAATGTAGGATCTGTTACACAGAAGGGGTGGGGGAAAATTTAGAATTTTAGATGCATCGCGATTCGGCATGACAAATGTCAGTAATCGATAATCGAGCACTTGCATCTGAACATGTAGACCAGCTTCTGCTCTTACACAAGAACTTAAACATTAGCACTCACTGAGTTCTGTAACGCTAACGGGTAAATGGCAGAAGCAGATGGAGTGTACAGAGACAAAACTGGCGTTTATTGGAGTAATCGACAGGCAGAATCAGCGTCAACAAACAGCCCAGGGTAATACACAAAAAGGCATTAAATGGCGGAGGCAAGACGAAACCAGAAACATGGTAAGTCAGCAATAATCCACAACAGTATCAAGTGCTCAGAAACGAGGTGAGAGCCACGAGACTTAGCAGAGAAGTAAGGTGCCGTAGAGAAATAATAAGGAACAGGTGTGTGAGATCAGAAAAACGGTGATGAGGAGAGTGTGATAGGCTGGGTTTGATCACCTGAGCAGTCCATATGTGTGATAAGCTCATTTGCACTGTCCCTCGTTGGTATTATTTCATCACGTCCTATGTTCTATGTTCTATGTTCAGTGCTGTTATTTACAAGAAGTAATTCAGCATTTTGACTCTTCTTTCTGCAGATGATAATTAGTTCTTTTTTACTATGCAAAGCTGAATTTGTTTTCTACGTCATTTAATTTATTTGTTTGATCCCCAGGATTTTGATTCTATGCTCAGAAATGTAGATCTCATTTATTCATATAAAAGGGCAGATATTTATTTGATTAATAATGTCTATGGTTTTTGGAATATGCTAAATTGCTTCTATTTGTTTTGTTAATGAAAAATATTGGAATTAAATTCATCCTGGATTTGTTTCTAGTAGTCACATGGTAAAAGAAACACTGTATGGAAAATAAACGAATCGGAACGAATCGATTCCCACCCCCAATTGAAAGTAAAAAACAAAAAAGTTGACCACGGTTTTTCATCACTCCCGCCATGCCACCCCTACGTCATGCTCTTGTGATTTGGAGTACTAAGAGTTTGGTACTGAATATCTCTTGCCCAGGGAACTCTTTTTTGAAGATCAGCTTCTATAGGTTACAGCGTCATTATTTAGTGTGATGTCCCCTTACACTTGAGCAGTAGCTGCATCTGACAGCTTAACTGGTCTGCCAGGCCAAGAAATCAATTTTCCAGTAGGGGAACAGGGTGAAAAGGCTAATATATATGCTAAAGCTCGCAAAGATTGAAAGGAAGATCAGTGGAAAAAAGGATTAGGAAGGTCAAATCCAAGTTTGAAATTTTGTGGTCCAAATGTCAACAGCATGTTAAATATGGCCAACAGACCTAATACCGGCTAAGACACTACTGTAACCCAGTACTATATAGTACGGTAGTATGCTTCGGTATATGTAGAAAGCACACAAATGTGTGTAAACTGTAGTCAAATTCTATAAACTGCACAATATATATTCTGTTTCTAAGGTGCCCAGCTTTCAAATGTGTCAAATCTTTGTAGTGTCTGAGGTGAGACTGTGATATATAAGGTGAAAATAGGACGTTACACATCACCCTCGTGGGGTTCGCCGGTAATCATATTCTTGACTTTCTTTCTTTAAAGTATCAAGTGGGGTAAAATGTAATTGTCAGGCTCAGGGGCTCAGCTTTATCATCAAAGAGAACAGTTGATCAGAATCTCTTTACAGTCAGGTTGCTTCCTCAGCTCCAGCTGGATGAACCCAGTGCCAGTCCAGACTCGGGCTGCCATGGATCGAGTCGACCCTCCGTACCCTCTGAGCTCTCCCAGCCACCGGAAAGCTTGTGTAACCTCAACATATTGAGTTCAGTGCTGGAGACAGAGAGCAGGCGTTTCCTGTCCTCTGCTGTGGCTTTTGATCGATGGTGAAATGGAGGGAAAATTATTGTGCACGCATTGAACAAAGCAAATATGGCGAGCTTTATTTGCCTTGTTTCCTCCATCTCTCAAGGGAAAGTTTCGGCAAAATGAATCATTGAAGCTATGCGTGCCGCTTTAACAAAAACAGACTTGCAAGTCCCTGAATCCTCAGAGCTTTTTCTTTCTTTGATTAACGCCGCCGCATCTGTGGCCAGTCTGATTTGATGAATTTGGGACGTGAAGTGGCGACACCTCGCCGATTCGTGTGATTAGCCACGGCGCACGGGGACGTGGATAGACTCGCCCATTTGCCCAGGTCAAGTGAGTCTTGAATTGCTACGTCGTGGAAAATTGTTAGGGGAGATACATAAGCGTCACAAGGAATGAAACCAAACTGTCAGAATGGATATGTTCATTAAAATAATTTCTGTTTGCTTGCTAACAGCATGAAGCAGTCATATGAAAGGCAAATGATGAAATCCCTCTCGGAGCTGTGCAAATCTAAGGCAGAGAGACAGTTATTTTTATTTATTTCTTTTTAAACCAAGATTCCTTCCATATGCAGTTAAATACGTTGTGTACAGCCAGCCAGAAATCGGATTATCTCCAAAATCAATATTAAATAAGGTTTGTTGTTGACAACTCTGTAAGACTTGGACGTTACAGTCATCTGTACAAACTGCCAGGAGAAGAAATAAAAGGAAAAAAAAAAACGGTCTATTACTTTGTAAGTAGGCCGAAATTGCTGACTTATTTCGAGTTTCCTTGCAAGTTGCTAGTTGACGTTATTAAGGCAAGTTAAAAATAAAGAATACGCACCTTCTTCGGTATGTGGAGAAGGGGTAGACAGCTTGGGGAGCAGCCCTAATTATGAATTCTCATGAATAATCATGAATTAAATATTTATATAAAATTTGACATACACTTATTTTATCATCTAGCATATAGGTGTTTGCTTGACGGAGAGCTTTAAATACACCAGCCTAATACCACTGTGACCTTAACTCGTGTGACCTTGGCTATACCTGAGGGAGAACAGTCCCCCAGGTGATCATCCGCCAGTGTTGCACCAGTGCCCATTCCTGCACTGTTTAGGGAACATGCTTGACAATGCAGGACAAACAGGTATAATATGGAGAGAAACAAATTCACATGGACAAGATTTGATTAGAAACATAGCCAGTGACGTTGTGTGCAAAATGTGTGTCAGATCAATACCCTTACTTTAGTATTTACACACGATTGCCATTCTCCTGTGAACTTGCACAGATGATTCATCATCAATTTCATCTATGTACATAGGAACTGCCCTTACTGCATTTTTAGTAGGAACAAATCGTGAAAATTTCTAAATGCAGTTAGTAAATCAGCTTCAAGACATATGCCGTCCTTTAGTACATCAGGACCCGTGTGTTTACATAGTATTATCAGTAATTAGGGCTGTCCTGGGTACTAATCGTTAGGCACCCCTTCGGTATAACGACAGATGGCCGTAAGGACATCATAATGCATGTAGTCATAACTCACGAGGTAATCACACACCACACACCCTGGCATGTAAATACAATTCGATCAAGTTAATGAGTTGTTGTGCAATGAATTATTTAAACAAGCCTTTAATCAACACGATATTCATCTTCCTCTGTCCTGTTTGTCAATGGAATTTCTCAAACATGTAAAAACATTTGCATGCAACTAATTAACGTCACAGCTTTACAAAGTGCAATTTGTCCATAAAGCTGTTCCTGCTTATCTGCCTTTCTTGTTCCTGAGTCCTGTTTTCATTATGCATAAGAAAATCTTAATACCTTAAACTTAAAAATCGCAAATTAACTATGAAACTCCCATTATTCTTCTGCTAGTTGCATGCAAAGCAATTCGTACGGTCACTTATTCCTACGGACTTTTAACGGTTTTAACGCAGCTCAGCCCATCCATCCATCCCCAACATTCATCCTTCATCCTTGTTCTCACTCTACTCGTGTAACGTTTTAAGTAACCTATGCTTCACATAATAGTGGCACACTACATAATCACTAAATGCTTCACAAGGTATTACGTATAGGCGTTTCATTTACAAGTTGCTTGTGTCAGTCAGTGTAGACATGCAGAGAGATAAAACTTTTATACCCTAAACGGTTTAACTTGGAGACATTCAAACCACTTCACAGAATGTTATATGGCCCAAAGTAAGGCTAAACATGAATGCTGGCAACATGCCAATATTTTATTGCATTGTATACAATAAAATATATTACATACACACACACACCTAACATGCATGTCTTTGGACTGTGGGAGGAAACCAGAGTACCCAGAGTAAACCCACACAGACACGAGGAGGACATGCAGACTCCACACAGAAAGGACCCAGGCTGCTCCACCCTGGGATTGAACCCGGGACCTTCTTGCTGTGAGGCAGCGAGGCTACCCACCGAGCCCCCGTGCTGCCCTTGTAAAGAGTGTAATTAATCTTGTTTAACTGGATAAAATGCAGCACATTTTGAATTAAAGAAATATTTGGGATAATATCTGAATAGTATTGTTTAAGAATACGTAGCTTAATAGCTGCTCATACCTAATTTTTAGATACTAGTGTTTTAATAGAGTAAAAGGAGGTCATATGTAGTATACATTACATTATAATGTTTTACAAAAATGTACCTACGGTTTCAAAGTCTACTCATCGCATATGCAATACCTTTGTAGTAGAAACCAGATTGTTCAGTACTTTAAGCAAAGTAGCCAACGTCTAAAAACAGTATTCATAATATAATGTGTGTATTTAAATACGTCATGTCTAAGAGTACAAAAACTCTTAAAAAGTACTAAATGTTTAAGCCTTTAGCATTAGCCAGCTGCTATATATACTGCTCACAGAGAATGCATTTTAAAATGAAACATCCCCACAACTTTTGTGAGCAGTATGTATTTGTCTAGTTATGTCAGCTTACGATCAAGGTTATTATATAGTACAGTATTTGCACCAAAAGTGGCGTTTTATAACATGATTTCTCAAACGCTACTTATATTGTTGTCTCGAAGGTGCTAAAATGACTTTTGATCTAATTGATTTACAAGCGATGTGCAGGTAAATAGTCTTCCTCAAGGTCCGTGTGGTAGCTTCACAGAACTAAGGTTTAATTCGATAACCTTCCCGATTGGTAAATGCTGTGAATGCAGTCGTGAATAATTCATAGGACGAGCTACCTGTGCAGGTGTATCCTTGGTTATCATTTGTTTTTCGGATATTACTGGATGAGTGACTGGAGGAAAGTTTGATATCCCTGCTCACAGGATCAGGTAGTGGATTAAAAGCTGGATAAACCAAACTTTCTTCCCCTCTGTTAGACTCACTGCAGGCAGAGAGTCGAGCCGAAGATTTCATGGCAGCTTTTAAAGGATTAGGGAATCGTGCTCAGGCTTTTTACATTCTCCTCCGTCGCCAACAGCGTCAAACCCACCGTTCAACTCTTGTTTTTGAGATCATCTGCCTGAGCGTTCATCACGGTTACAAGCACTGATAGTTTTCAAACGAGAACATAAGAAAAAAGATCAATGAACGCTATCGCATAGTAAATGAACCTCAAATGCAATGTCAGTCCAGGAATGGCAACCATTTCTTTAGTTTCAGATGAAGCAAATAAATAAATAAATAAATAAGCAATGAAAAAATAATAATAATAAAATAATAATAATTTAAAAAAATAAATAAATAAATATATATATATATACATACATACACATATACATACACATATACACACACACACACACTAACCAATCAGCCAACATTTTACCATTTACCTTATAGTGGCAACATGTTCTTCCACAAGCACAGACTGCAGTCCCATCTGGGCACCCCTGGATCTGTTGGATCCCTTGATCAAATAGGTACCATTTGGGCACTGGATTATTCATTACTCCGAGTTCTGCAATGATACTAATGTGTGGTGGCGGTGTGTAAGTATTTTTTAGATTGTATGACTGGATCAGATAAAGCAGTGCTGCTGGAGTTTTTAGTCCAGTCGGCAGCATCCTGTAAGCAGCGAACCGTGAGCACTGATGAAGGATTAAAGGAAGACTACCACAAACTGTGCGGCAACAGTTGAGCTACTGTTTTTGATTTGCATCTACAAGGTGAAACAATGTATTTGATGCATCTAAGAGTGGACAGTATTTAAACACTCCAGCACTGCTTTATCTGATCCACGCCTACACACCACCCAGGAAAAAATGTTCTGTGAGATTGCATAGTAAAACTGACCACGCATTTTTTCACAGTTCTACTATGGATTTCGATTGTAATTTGGTCACTTCATGGCTCTGCTGTCAAATGTCACAGTACAATATTTCCTGGGCATCACCAAATCAGTGTCACTGCAGTGCTGAGAATAACCGACCACCCAATAGTACCCCACCTGTGCTGGTCCTGACCATTAGAGAACAGGGTAAAGGAGAATAACAAAGTATGTAGTGAAACATATGTACTATAATGTGCTTCTATATGGAAAGAGGCACCGATCAAATGGATAATGCTTGTAGAAAAAAGTAAGTGTACCTAATACAGTGACCATATGATCATTTGGTTAATAAAGTCCCTCAATGCATACACATTTGATGGTTTTCTACATGCACAACCCTGAACATGTAAAACAAAAAAAAACCCACTTTTTTCTGTCTTTGTACACATTTTGTGCACAGACGCATTGCGTTTCTAGATAAACGACAAACAAGGCCCTGGGAATGGTCTTTGGAACATACATACATATATAAACCTCCCAAACTGAGTGCAGCTGCTGTCTGATAAAATGCATATTGGCCTTTTTGCTGCCTTATTAAAGCTCCCTTTAAACACTGACCTTTAGTGAAAGGTGCTGCTTGGTTTACATGCAAGCGTATTAGAGGCTCGGCTCGGGCCTCAGGCCATGTGAAACCCCGAGAGCTTGTCCAGTGCTATCGATAAAAAACTCTGAGACGCTGCCAGAACTGCACTCAGAGCATCCTCGCCCAAATCCGGTTTCATATTATCATGGATGAAAGGGAAACCTCTTTTAAATGGAAGTGAGATGGATCCTCTGGCTCAGAGAACCACTCGGGGACCGGAGAGCAGAAAAGAAATTCCAGGTTCACAGAGCAGATATTTTGCTAATCATTCTGCGAGCACCAGGTGGAGTAAACGACGAAAGGCTTTAAGAGACACAAATCGAGTGACCACTGGATAAAACACCACTTTGGCATCCGAGGTCTAGGTTTACGACCCACGCCTAGCTGTCTAAGGAAGCACATTAAACAGATTTACACAGCAAAGCAGCACGGCACAGCGGATTAAAGAGATGGAGGGGTTTCATTAATTTAAAAAAGTGAGCAGCTTGCAAATCTCACCAGGTCCACTGGTCTGGAATCGCTGTGGCAGGATTAGTGGGGAAAATGCCGGCGACGGGAAGCAGTTTGGCCAAACTAATTAAAGAACTGGGGGTTAAAAAAAGGGCTTCGAACACGACAGAATATAAAGCAGAACGATGTGGGAAGCATCTGTAGGAGGTCGAAGTAGGATGCACGCTTGAAAATTAATATGTTAAAAGAGCAACAGTGGAGTGATGGTACAACTAATGGATGAAGCGTTTTGTTAATACTGTGATGACAAATCCCTCAGAGACAGATCCTGTTGCGAGGAGAAAAATGAAAGGTTTCACCCTGTTGGGGACAGGTGAGATTATCCGTGATGCCACACCTGCATCCGCACAATATGCTGCATATGAATAGACACATAGCAGGCTTTTATCCGGTATGGGGTTCGGTAACCATGTAATGAAGCCATCAAAGGATTCAGAGCCTACCTTTTTTGTTATGGATGAGTCCAGCCAAAATGTTTAATCAGTAGGATGTTACTTAGCAATAGGGGATTTGTCTAAAAGGGGGCTTTAGGAATCCAAGCTGTTTCAGGCTGATTAGATTTATCCTGCTATATTCCTTATATGTATGCACAGTTTTAATATGGTTACGTGTTCTGTGAAACAGGTTGCTGACCGAAATGATCGCCATATTCGTAAAGTCTATACGTGGCACTGTAGAGTACTGTAAATTTAAAGGGTATTTTCATAAAAGAACTGCTTGCAAACGATAAAAATGCGTTAAATGGAACGCCAACATCTACAAAGCATCCCTAATGCCAAATCATTTAAAATAACCTGAAGTAATTATATCAAATACAGTGTACTGTTAAGACCCTGTGTAGGCGAAAGATTTAGAATGAACCTGATTTTTATTGGAAACCAAGAATGTATTAACAGACAGTATTATGAACAACAATGAAATAGAGACTCAACAAATGGAATATACAGGTAGCGGGGAATAATCAAAGCAGTACTGCTTACAATAGGACAGGTACACTTAAACACCCATTTACAGCTTGTTACAGATGAGTAGTTTAAAGTCATCCACACAAAAAATTTCTAAACACATCAACCCAGTTAAAACGGTCTCTACTTCAAACAGGAGCTAGCGAGCAAGTGGGAACACCCAAAAAAATTCGAACCATTTCCTTTAATCTGCTTTTTAAGACCTTAGTCGTTAAAGTGAATGGGTGTTAATGGGTTGGCTTGTTAAAGAGCTTATACCTGTATATATACACATCATTTATAAAAGCGCATGCCCTAACACGTGCACAGAAGACATGCAAATAGTGGGCTTAAATTCAGATGGTTATAAAAGTTCTTGTAGTCAGTTTCCAAATTTCGTGCTGCTGAGCTGAAATTTCATAATAGTTAAATTATTGATGTGTGTGTGTGTGAAAAAATGCACTAAAAAAAAGAATAATAACCCGCCTTTTCATCTGGTTATAAATGGCTATACATATGATCCCTAAGGAGCCCAGGTCTTACGAGTCTACTTAAATTGAGCTTGTGTCTAACAGGAGTTCTTTGAATTCTTTCTCCATTATGCATTGTGCCTGAAAGTGTGTGAACCCTTTAGAATGTTCTGTGTGACATGTGTGGAGAAAAGAGTATACTGCATTTCAACATAAGTACCGTATCCTATTTATGAAACATGGTGTTGGTGTTGGTATCGTAGTTTGGTGCCATTTTGCTGCATCTGGGCGAGGACAAATTGCCATGTTTGATATAATGATGAATTCTGGATTAAACTGGCAAATTCCAATGGAAAATGTCAGGACAAGTGAACTGAATCTTAAGAGAAGGTGGGTCATGCAGCAAGACAGAACTGCTAAGCACATACGTTATTCTACCAAAGGAGAGTTAGAGAGAAATATTAATCATGATTTGGGTTTTGCGAAACACCTTATTCCAAGAGATATATTGTGGAAGCAAATTCCACCAGCATCCCTGCGGTTCTGGACAGAGGAATGGGTTAAAAGGACTGATCTGACTGCAGGACTGATCAACAGTTACCAGAAATGTTGTATTAAAGTTAGTAAAGGACAAGTGCATGATATGTAAAACTAGATCATTTGTTTCAATAACTAACCGAGTATAAGACTTTTTTTTTAAGGCTTCTGTGAAAATCTGATGACAATTTTAGGTCAAATGTATGCAGAAAACATCAAAAATCCACAGCTTTTCAGGCAGCACTCACAGTTCAATGGCTGTAGTGTATGTCACACCAGCACAAACTCTACTCTACTGCTGCTAAAAGAACATCCATGTACTATATTTAGACCTGCGTTCCAGCACAGACGTTCTGAGAGGTAAACATACTATTCAATTCTGTTGTGTGTTTACCTTTCTATCCAAAAGCCCCTCAGTCGTATTTGCTGTTTTGCTGTTTTCTTTTCATATCCCAGCTCCACAAAACAAAGAGAGCATACACTGTAGCTCTTTCAAAGAATAGAATGGGACGCAAAGTAAACCGGAGTTGCTATACTTCTCACTTGAGCATGCTTACATATGGCTGAGTCCTAGTTAGAGAATTACTTACTCCACCACAGGAGGAAATTACAATTGGAAATATAGCATGTGGAGTAAAATACCTTTGTTGTTTCAGCTGCATCTCTTCTTGCAGAATTATTTTATCAATGGAACAAACGGTTCATATTTACACGATCATCATAATTATACTAGCAGTCCTACAGCATGTTAATCATGTGGCATCCCGTCAGCTCCCACTGACGTTACCATTTATTATCGGAACACGTTTATTACTGCTAAAAGGGTGGATTTATTTGTTTTGACATTACAGATTGGGCTCATCTCACCTCTGATATGTGCTCACACATCTGGCTTGGCCACTGTATCTATTGGCAGGCTCATCCTTGGAGTACAGCTGCCATCTGCTGCGCCCTCCTGATTTAAACTGACATGCATTTGAAAGACTTTGGAAGGGCTACCATTAGAACCAGTGGCAGGTTTTGGCAAGTAGTAGCTGCACTCGCATTTATCTCAGACAGAACTACCTAGGAACTGCCCATCTGCTTCCACACATCTACTGCAATGATCGATCCTGCACGAACACATCAGGACGTACCATATGCAGACCTGGATTTGATTGGCCGTGACAGCCTTAAAACATCAGGCCTGCGATGATGGGGGATGGCCACTCTAATTTCTGGAGATGAATGTCATAATGTAGCATGTGCAGCATGAGCTTTGGGATATTAGGGTTAAATCTGGAATTAGGATTCAATAGGCTGAAGGTCTATTATGAGAACAGGGACGACAGGAGAAATGTTCCAGACGTAATGGTGTGTCAGGTTGGAATGACTGATGTGTCGTATATTGCAGATCATCCCTTTGAACCTAACGACACCCAGCTATTCCACTTACGTTCAAAACACCCACTCGCACGTCTGTTTAGTCTCATGGTACCTTCGAAGACGGATTTATGGCTCTGCGTAAAAACTCAAATAGTAAAGCAAATGCACTGTTCAACCACCGAACCGTCAAAATCATCCCGATTGCCATAGCGAGACAGAGTTACGGCCAGCACTGGGCAGCACTCGCATTCCAGATGTTTTGTGTGTGATAATGGGATTTTAATTACCATCCCTGAAAGGATGTGGCTTGAACAGAGCTAAACGAGATTTCTTTTTATATTATACAGTTGACCGGCCAAACTGTTAATCTCAGCCTAAGAATGCTGCCGCATAGTAAGTGCTTCAAAATGCCCGACCATAACCTGCCAATCAAATACACCTATTCTCTGGATATATAAAAAAAAAATTAGGTCCTGATCTACTGTTGTTCTTTTGCGTGCGTCAAGCTTTTGCTCATATGTGGAGAGTTTCATAAAAAAAATTGTGTTTTAACCTTATTTCTAATTAATTTAATGAAGTCTGGTCTTATTCTGCTTGAATTTAGAGGAACCTAACCTGGCTAATGGGAGCGAGTTTACTGGTGCCAAACATAAATACACATCTAATTAGACCATTAAACAACACCATCTAGGTGCACTTTATAGATGCACAGGTATGTCTCTTTTAACAACATTCTGATAAATGTCAGTTGAGATTTTAAAAATCATAGTAATTTAGTAATTTATTATAAGAAATTAAATGATGTCTTTTAAATCCAATTGGGGACTGACATGCAGAGGTGGGAGTTTAAGATCAGAAAATTCAGCAGACTTATTTATAT
>JAUZST010004180.1:0-16504 GCA_034779995.1 Parotocinclus haroldoi
CCAAGACTCAGAAAAGGGACCCGTCCTCCATGGGCGGCATGGATGCTAACGATAATAATTATATAATTGTACTTAATAAAAATGTAAAATGAGTCAGAGGTAGATTTAAGATAGGACGCGTCATTCCGGTGGGATCAGGTGATGGTGGGATGATGATGGGGATTCTCCGCTCCGAGAGAAGATATCTACAATTTATGTAGAATATCTGGGGAAAATGTTGAAATCAAATTATTTCGTCGCAATGAAATGAGAAATCCGATCTGCTCTATTCAGCCAGCACACTAGGGCAATCACTGGTGCATTAGAATTAAATTAGAATAATTCGATCATGAGGATAGAGTTTCCAAATATTAGCACCAGTCTATATGAACACTTGTTTCAATCCCATGCTTCTTCATGCTCCATTTACTGAACCGCATGGTGAGCGGAAACGGAACACAGACCGACCAAACGATCGATCACCGACCCAGATTTCCCGAAGCACATCCATCAATCAAACTAACTCACGACTCTTGTGATGTCGCACATATGACAGCTTGTTTTTTCATCAAGACCAACAATATTCACACCAGCCTCACATTACCAGTGTTCCACCGAGCCGTCAGAGATGCATATTCCATTGTGCAAACCTGAATATCTCTTAACAGCTTTACAACTTCTGTTACATTCAAAGGCAATTACTGATGACATGATCGCAGGGGAGGGCAATTTGTTCACCAAAAGCACATGAACAACTTTCCTCAAAGCTTCCGTGCAACCACTAAATCAGCGGGAACGTACAAGAGGACAAACCCATCTCATCCTTAATTGTTCAACATCGCAATGAACTCATCTTGCTACAGTCAAGGTCAGTGTGTGAATTGCTTCGGAGGCAGCTGTTTAGAAATGCTCCCCTTTCCCTCTGTTCTTCAAGAGCAATCATAATCTCGTGGTATATTTTTGGTTTGCCCCCATCTGTGCTGGAAGCACCTGTAAAATAGGCAATTTCAGAGGCTGAGCAGCTGATCAGTCAGCTGTAGCTAAGCGGGAACCAATCTGGACATGTCTGGATGTTGGGAGAATGCCAGCAAAAGAGCAGGCACAGCACAGGGTAGAAGGACTTTGGGAAGAACACACTGACTTTTTCCCTCTTTTCAATACAAAGACTGCATTTGAAAGTAAGCTACATGCACATTGCAGTTATTGATAGTGATTAGTGATAACTGAACTGCTGTAGCCTAGTGGTTAAGGTACTGGACTATGGACCAGAAGGAAGTAATCACAGGCTTCAAATCCCACCTCTGCCAATTGCTTGAATTGTAAGACGCACTTGATAAGGGAGTCTGCTAAATGCAATAAAACACCTGGTTTTAAGGTTTAATGATATGAAGCCACCTGCAGTGAATCCTGACACCCACAGACTCCCAAGTGCCAAGAACTGCTGCTGAGAATCTAAACTGTTCCGCTTCATATAAGCCTGGTTTATTCTATCGGGACTCAGATTCACACCTGGACCTGATAAGCTGTTCATCTTACAAACAATATTCTAAATGTTCTACTTGGTTTTGTACTTAGCTGAGCAAGGATCCAGATGCTCTGGTGGCTCAGTGAGAGGAGCCAGCTGCTGGAAGCGGTAGTTTCTGAGGACCTGGTTTTGAATCTCGTGTGGGACTTGCAATGTGAAGGTCAAGTGATGCGGTTACAAAACACTGCGATGGACTGGGACTGTCTACAGTCTACCTCTAGGTTCGGTTTTGTGTAGTCTGCGATTTTACGATGGCCTGATATTTTGACTTCAGACAGGAAGGGGATAATAAATGTGAATACGGACTCAGCAAAAACATACTCGCTTTTTCCCCAGACGTGCGATACGCCGTACGCCTGAAACTCGGCGCTGCGTGCTTTAGGGAGTGACACAGTGGAAGTGATGAGCGCTGGAAAATGTAGTGATGAAATGCCGTCTATAGTCTTGACTATAATCATTTACAAGACAATCAATTACAATACGTTATTCAATAGATTACAATGGATGTTCAATACCTTATTATAAAATAGGGTTTGTGTTGATGAATTTGCCCAGCTGAAGTTTAAAGTAAGCGTTTTAAGCGTGTTAAATGCTATGATAAATACAGCGTCCTTGTTTCACGATAAATGCAGCCTACGATGGAACATCTACCGTACGTCTAAATCCGTATATATTTAAATCATACATAGTAACAAGCGTGCAAAAAATCTGTGCCAATTATAGACGTAATAAAATCACTTTGAAGATTTGAAGGTACCACACATACCATTTTCTACTGTTATAAGTGATAAATCATAAAGTTTTGTACATATTTAAGTTGCCCTACATTCAGTGGTATAATTGTCCATAGCTCGTTTTTAAAGACGGCTACCGCAAGTAAATCTTCCTAAAGAATGTTTGGTTTGATCGACACTGCTCACAAAAATCGGGGTATATTTCAAAATGAATATGATGCCATTAATAAAGGGGCATTCGATTTGATTTCTTCAAACAAGATCATCAGAGAAGCAAATGAAAAGTCAAAGAAAGTTTGCTGACAAAAATTAGTTATGGTGATCGAGTAGCAAGTGATATATTCATGGGTGTGAATTCAACGGAAGCATGTTAAGCTGGACGAGAGTGCCCCCACATTGTGTTCGGTAGGGTGTATGGTCACCCAAGAGTGCCAAAACACCCTGACTGTCAGAATGATTGTCAGGCTGCAAACTGAACCATGATTCATAAGAGAAGAGGACAGCTTATCACTCATCATTTAATCGCCTGACTTTCCCACTGGGATTAAAGTGATCAATCAATATCTGTCTCTGTCTGTCGGTTTGTAGAATTCCCTTTTTATTTTATCTTAAGGAATTTTATTCCTAAGTTTATTCTCCCCCGCCAACACTGAAACGTAATTTACACCCTTGAAAGAATTCACATCACTTTGTCAAAATATCCGCTTCAATCCACATATTTTTCCACCTGAACACATAACGGAATTCTGAAATAAACTCTTTTTCCCAGCCCAGTGAAATCCATATGGCTATAATCAAATCCCGAGGTTTCCCACAACATGCAATCGTGGGCACAGTAGTACTCCAGGAGCTGTAATAAAGCCTGGCTAGGTCATGTTTTGATGAGTCATGCCATTGCAGCATGGACTGAAAGCAGGGTGCATCACGCCGACATAACACAATATGTGCCAACGCTTCACTGACTCTACACGGGGATTAATTCCCTTTGGAAAACCACATTTCATCCCTATTAAAATCCCGAACTCCAAGTCATCATTTTTGACTGTCACAGAAGCTTCTACAATGGTACCACGATACCCAGCGTACCGAGGGTCTATCTCTCCCATAAAGAATGACAGATATCAAATTATTCTGTTCAAGCCCCCCAGACAATCCACACTGCATAAGCACTGTATGCATTAATAAAGTTCTATTATATACGTAAACGCTAAAACAGCATTTATTTTAAACAACCTAAAAAAACCTTGGCTCAGCTCCACCTTATAGCGAGGTCAGGAGTCATACAATGGTAAAACTGGCCGTGTCTGTGGGAGGTGAGAAACTGACTGGCGTACAAACTCTTCTTTTAGGGGTGGGAAAAAAGATTTTTAGATGCATCGCGATTCGGACGTTACCGATTCAGAATCGATTAACAAATGTCAATAACCAATAATCGAACACACTTTCATCTGAACATGTAGACCAGCTTCTGTTCTTACACAACAACTTAAACATTAGCTCTCACTAACTGAGCTCTGTAACGTCTATTTTGAGGTTAATATTCTTGAAGTATCCGTTTCTCGCTTTTGACTTTTGGACCCAATTTAATGGTGGGGGCAGAATCTAATCAATCATTGGCTGCTGGAGTTAAGCCCTACCCACACAGCTCATTCTACAGAGCCCGCTACATCAGCGAAAGCCCAAAAGTCTTTTACCCCGATTGGAAAATGGTCGGGAATAAACACAGGAACGATCGTTTTAACAATTATCTCTTTTAGTAATGCACAGTTCATCGTATAGGCTTACAGTCACCCTACTAATTTGTTAATCTAGGTGATATTTTGATAACATGAATATGAAGACAATGTTAAGATTTAATAAGCCAGAACAAACCACCCAGCAACAGGCATTCATTACATCAATTTATATAGCTATATCAGCATTTCAAGTTTATTGTTAAGCTGCCAGAAAATCATATAGTTTATCCTAAATGTTGTTTTATGCAGGAAGCTATGTATAAATGTTTTACGTTAGGACATTGTCAGAGCAAGAAAAAAAAACTCTGTATAGAAAAAAAACGAATCGAGATGCATCGATAATTGTTGCCCTTCGAATCGTAATCGAATCGAATTGTGAGGTGCCTAGAGATTCCGACCCCTATTTCCAACCATTCAAATTTATTAAGAACCAAGATTCAAGTAGTACAACACTTTTCTATAGATTTTTTAGTTTCTACCTTCAACTAGTTCTACCGAGGACTACGGCCTGCACTGTGAGCTAAATAAGTAGATTTCTTACCTGTTTGAGCTTTTTCAAGTCTTCGTCCAGTTCTAGATTGTCCAGAATTACAGCCACAAAGAGACTCAGCAGAATCTGGAAGAAATGAAAACCCCCAACACCTGAGTACTGACACTGCTTCCACAAGCGTTTCGGGTAGTAAGAAAATCTTAAGGGCTCTTAATACCCAGAGCATTTTAACGCTGTTAATCACATCTTTATTCTTCATAGTTTGACCATATGAGGCACTCGTAGTTATGGTCCCAAAGAGAAACAAAGAGAAACGTTTACTCTTGTTCCAGGTATGTTACATATGTAAACATGTCCAAAGAAGCGCTACCTGTGGCACTACCAACCATGACTCAATAAGGTCAGTCAGCTGCTCGTGTCAGTGTCCCGCCTCACCACACGCTCCCAAATCTCAGAGCACCCCAGAAGCTTGTTCCCAAAAAGCCACGCCTTATATATGTTAGATCTACTAGGCTGCTGATCAAAGCAGAATGAAACCAGTGCGCCAGTCGGCCTGCTGACAAAACACTGCAGTTTAATGTGTTTTACACATTTTTAGGGTAGGCTATGCTATTCTATATACACTAAACACAGGGTGAGTCAAAAGTCACAACACAAGACAACATGTTTCCGAAACAAAAGGGAAAATGACATATCTGAATACCCCAGCAAGTAATGGGTGAGGGGGCCTATTTTAGGCTATGACAGCAAGCTTTTAAAACGGGAATGTGGTCATGTAGCGCATCAAAGAAGACCAGAATTGTCAGGAATCTATTGCTGCAATCAGATTTGCAATATCTCTTGTGGTCCAAGTTATCAACAACAGGGAACGTTACCTTGATGCACAGCTATTTGACGTGCTAAAAATAGGGATAAAGGTGCAGGATCCGGTGGTTATGAACCCGCATTAAAATCTGACACATTCAACGCATTGCGTCGTTCTTGTCTTAAGTTTCTTGTCGTTCACAGTCCCGGTTTCTCTGAATTTAGTCAGGAGGGATGTAACAGTGCTGTGTGAAATTGATGATCTTTCTGGGTTTTGGTTCTTAAAGTCTGTTGCTATGATATGGCAGCGGCGTTCCCCAGACACCAGAATCATAGATTCCGTCTTCAGTTACCTGTGACCCAGAACAACAGTTTTGAAATTTCCGTGTTGATACCTTGTGAACCACAACAGATACTGCAAATCTGATAATCAATTTCCGAGACGATTCAGATCTTCTTTGATACGCTACAAGTCCCACCTTCCCATTGGAAAAACTTGCCTTTCATCCAAGATGGCAGCTTTCCGGATGGCAGCCATGTTCCAGACATAGCCTAAAAGATAGACCCCCTTAACCATCACCTTCTGGGGCATGCAATTTTTTCTTTTGTTTCTGAAATAAAAGGTTGTTCTGTGACTTTTGACTCACTCTGCATGTCCACACTCACGAAGCAGAAAAAGCTTGGACAGTATGAACAATAATAAAGTTGTGTCTGGTAAACTTCATGTTAACAAACATCCAGTCCTGCATTTTAAGCCTGCAGCACTTTCCCCAAAAATATGAGACAGGTAAAATGATGTAAAACAATGTTTATGATGTGATTTCAAACAGGTGATCATAATCATACTTTGGTACAAAAACAGTGTCAGTTAAAGGTCAGCAAATGTGTGAGAAAATCTATTGAAAGGTTCAAAAACAATGTTCCTTAAAGAAAGAAGAAATGTACATGTTTCAGTTGTAACTTTTCTGATCTTTTGCATTGTCTAGTTGATAAATGCACTGAGGAGCAACTGTACAAGGAATGTGTACCAAATTAAGGGTAATAAAGACAAAGCATATTTGTGATCTAAACATTTTTATTACCAGAGTAGCAAAAAGGTGGTAGAGGATGAAGTAGATTGCCACCACTGGAGCCCACATGTGTCCCACTGCTACCAGAGTCTGGTCCATGACATCCACCCAACCCTCCTGAGTGAGGATCTGAAACATGGACATGAAGGCCTGCAGGAAGAGGAACAGAACGGGAATCGGATAAATTTATGTTCATCTTGGATCAAATAACTCTCACAGCCTAAAGATTTCATTCCTTTTCATCATTTCCAATCTGTTGAAACGAGGGACCAGTGAGCTGCAAAGCAGGCTGAGGGAGCTGGAACTATCAGTCCATAGCCCAGCGCTCTAACAACTGAGTCATCAGTGCCCGAAAAAACTGTACCACAGAGCCAATAAGAGAACTGACCTAGATTTAAAGAAAATGGGTCAGAAACAGTATGACCACCTGGTCCACCAAGTTTAGGTAGGTTGACGTCCACCTGAATGCTCTGATCCAGGGCTTCCAAACAAAATGTTACCCAAAGTCAAACACTCCCTCCACAGGCTTCTATCTTCTCAAGAGTGCAACATGGTGCCATCAATCTTCCAAATAAACGCTCATTGGGTAACTAGAGCACCGAGAATAAACTCACATCGACCCAGAGATCACATTAAGCCACCATTAAGGTTTCTTTCTTACAACATTTGGGGAGTTTTTCCTTTCCACTGTCGCCCTAGGCTGGCTCAATATTGGAATGGACTTTTAAGATAACATAATGCTGTAAAGCTGCTTTGACACAATGCACCGCCTGTGCAGGTGAAGATGCCGGAGCTGTGATGCTGCAGCATTTAGTAAGTTATTGTTTATTCGATTTATTTATTTCCTTTATAATACATTTCAGTTGCAGCAGAATCACTTGTGTACATTTTCATGAAAAGAAAATCATATTATATTAAATTAATGGTGAAAGGTTTTCGCTTAGGTATTTAATATACGGTAAAGCTACAGTAGAACATTTTATTTGCAAATTCTAATTTCTGATTAAATACATTTATTTTAATTGCCCGAGGCTAATCTTTTATTTTTCCAAAACTTCCATCCATCCATCAATCATCTTCCGCTTAATCCACACAAGGTCGCAGGTAGGAACAACCCAAGACAGGGCACCAATCCATTGTAGAACATGTGGAGAACATGCAGACTCCACACAGAAAGGAACCAGGCCGCTCCACCATGGGATCGAACCCCGGACCTTCTTGCTGTGAGACAGTGGTGCCACCCCACCGTGCCACCATGCTGCTGTTTAAAAACGTATTCAAGGAATTTGAATCACTTGAGCTCAGTCTGGTGAATCGATTCGCACCGTGAGCAGAAGATACCAAAGGCTTTTTCCCTTAGAGGAATCAGTCTGGGCTTCAGACTCCGTTTGCACTGGCTGTGGCTACAAACGAGCTGAGGAGATCATTCAAAAGCAGATCATTTGGTGGTGGAACTGAGTAAACATTAGAATCTCAAACGGTTATTGTGCCGTCAAGAAAGAAGAAAGAGAAGCATTAGAAATGAGCAGCCAAGTCCCTGCAGAAACGTGGATCAGTGGATTCTTTATAAAATGAGCGGATCAAGACGACTTGGCTGACGAGAGACTCTCATGAGGTCTTAGTATCGAGCAACCTGGCGACGGATGTTACATATGCAGACAAATTCCACATTACGATTGTGTTTCAAAACGTTTCACTGTGACGGACGCTTACCACATATCAGCGCGCCTATTTTTTAAACCTACCACGGGGTGCAGGTGTAACTATGTCCTGAAAGGCATGCATGCCGGTGCGGTGTGGGAATAAGTAGGGTTTGCTTTTCCAGTGCAAAGTGACGAACACCTGACTGGTCCGGCCTTCCTCAGTTGAAGCCTATCATGTCTTTGTGAAACCCGACCTGGTCTAAAGGCACAGCCGGAATTCAAACCCGAGTCCCTGTGATGGTAAACCTTTGCACCGCCCGAGTGCCCTCATTTTTCCTGTTACTTTTAAAGTGAGAGCGTTTACCCGAGGAAAGGTGGTAAAGCGGTCCAAGTCCTCCACAAAGCAGAACATCTGTAAGCTGATGGCAGACATGACTATGAGCAGACTGGCTGTGAACACCACCAGGCTGCCCAGCTTCTTCCCCGGACCAAAGATCTTGTACACAAAGTCCTCGAGCGCAGGTGAGATCTTGATCAGACGCACCACTCTCAACACCTGCAGTAATGGGAAACACTTTCATGTTTGTTTGACTTTGAAACGCAGACCTGTTACATAAACGGAACTGACGCCTGGCAGCTTTGTAGGGAAAACCGTTCCTTCCTTAATCCTTAATCCTCCAAATAAATTAACAACATAATGCAAACCACACAGCCAAAAGTTTGCAGACACTCCAAAATGCCATCTAAAATCTTTAATCTTTTGACAGCAAGCTTTTAAAATGGGAAGGTGGTCATGTAGCGCATCAAAGAAGACCAGAATTGTCATCAATCCAGAATGGTTACAGTGCGGTGGTCGTCCTTTGCCATCAGATTTCTGAGAAGCTTGTTAAATCCGGCACTGATCTTGAACATTTATGTCCTGACTCAAAGTTGGTATCCCAATTCATCTCGGTGGTATCTGATGGCGTTAAGGCCAGGACTATGTACAGGCAAGTTATCTGCCATAATAAAGAGAGGTGAATACAAACTTTTGGCCATAATGTGTCAGCAAGTGAAATGAAGAGCGTATAGTAATTCGCCAAACATGATCAAATATGTTCAAAAATCTCCACAGTTCAATGCAAACTCAATTATTGGTAAATGCCATGGTAGTACATGCTTACACTCGATCTTCAGTTTTTGTCGTGTCCATGTGTTGTTATTTGTATCAGGGACTTAAACATACTGAATATCTTCACATCAGGAGCAGCTGGTGTTTTTTTTTTTTTTAATTTTTATTGACGAGACATAAATAACGTTCACGTTGCGCGTTATAATCTCTTTATTTTACCCCCGAGCCCCAGCAGCATGATGAATGCCCCTTGAGTGGAGCTGCAGTTCACGCAAAGCTGTACTACATACGAACACATTTTGTTATTTAACCTTTGTAAACATTGTGAATAAATGATTGTCTCACTGGAGCTGAATATATTTACTGAATATCATGTGATGACTGATGTTAGATGGGACAGCTGTGAGAGAAGCTTGAATACGGGGCAAAGTGACCAATCTGAATGGTTTTCTTCAGAGTCCAGCGAGAGTTATTCTAAACTATTTATATTTACAGCAGAGCGACTAACATTTAATACAGTCCTACAATCCAAGCTATTGTGGGTTAAGGGCCTTGCTCAGGGACCCAACTGTGGCAGATGTGGGATTTGAACCCTGGACCTTCTGGTCCATAGTCCAGTACCTTAACCGCTAGGTCACCACTGTCCCCACAGTCACAGTTCTAAAGGTTAGGAGGGTAGAATATCTAGAACACTCAGAGACTCACAGGCTTCAGTGAGTGTCTATTAGCTCAGTGTGCTTTAAAATAGATTTTTATCACAAGGAGTCTGGGTTTAATATGATCAAACCGCACGATATTGCTGAGAAAATACTGAGATTCGTGAATACAGGCATTTTTGGCAAATCGCAGAAGAAGCCATGCTTTCCGTGTAATCATGAATCGCTTATGCTTCGAATGAACAGTATAATAGAGCTGATATAAGTGATTTTGATCTTATTATGTATTCGGGCAGCGATGTTTAAGGGGGGTTTTCTTTAAACGGACAAAAACACCAATGCAAAAATTGGTCAGCCTGAAATTCATAAACCAAGGGCTAATTGTGTGCTGTGGAGACATATTCAATTTGAACAGGAGCAATATTTGTCATTAACCATTATTCCTGAGAGTGTAGTGCCTTTTTTAAACCAAATTACATGACAAAGCCTTAGTTTGACCTTTAACAGCAAAACACTGAATAAATTACATCGTGTGGGCAGAATGAGAAACCTCGCTCCATATAAATAACCCTGTTCTCAGAGGCTTGAAGCACGACGTTTGCTTTGATGTGGTCTGAGTCTCATTTACATGAATCACAAATTTCTCACCCATTATCAAGGAAAGGGTACAAACTATAGCTCCCTTACACAAACTGCACAATCTAAAACAATATACAAACCAAATGTACAAAGAGTAACGACAAATCACGTGAATTCATAAGCAGATCGGCATGAGGCTCGCAGCGTAGCCCTCCCATGGTGAGTCGAGAGGGCAGACTGGGGTGCAGGTCGTGTCTTTAATGAGGTCTATGAACAACAAAACAGTCCCAATACCCTCGACCCATATTCCCCCTGCTGCCTGGACTCACTCTTAGTAAAACATCTCCACGGTAAACACACTCTGCATTGCCCCTCCCGCCCCCCGCCCCATGTTCCCCTCATGATTAGCACCAAACCAGGCGTGCATTCAAGTAAGAAATATAAAGCCTATGTTTTTGTTTGGTCTTTCCTAATACTGAATACGATTCTTTTCTCTTGACTCAGTGCTGCTGTTTTGAGGAATAAACCAGAGATGTTAAATGATCCATATTAGGTGGGAATTAATAGATAACGGAAGGGACTAGGGGTGATGCACAGCAGGATTACGCGTTTTTGGTCAGCCCACAATTTACTGCAATTCCATTTTTGAACAGCAGAGGGCGAACATCAGACATACTCACAGATCCTGTTCTAAGTGAGAATCGAATTCTTTTATCTTTTAAACTCCCGGGAACTCTTTGTTTTGTTTATTTTTTTTACATGAAATTTAGACTTTTTAAAATTGCTATTCTTCAGAAATGAAAAGGGAATGTTTTCACTCGGTTATATAGGATACAGTGAAGCTCAACTAGAACATTTTGTTTATCATTTAAACCACTGTTTCTAATCATTTAATTGCAGGAGACAAGTTTTTGGTTGATCGTTTTGCATTGCTAACGGTTCAGAAATAAAATAACGTCTGTAGAGGATGGACGACATGGACGTACTTATTCTCTTCCAGAAGCAGAGTAAACAGGAGCGTGAGATTGCATTTTTACACATTGTGGGGGTCCCAAAATGGTCAATAAAATGGTCAATGAGTTTAAAAACAATGAGGCGTACCTAATAAAGTGACTAGTGAGTGTATCTAAGAACACGCACAGAATAAACAGTGTCAGTGGAAAGAAGCAACTCTTTGAATGAGTGTGGCATGAAGCCTACCTGAAAGTAGGTGAGTTGTGAGTGGTAGAGGTCAGGGTAGATGTGCAGTGTGGTTCCCACAACCAGAAGAGACTCGAACTTGTGTAGAGAGGAGCTGATATAACCAGTAAAGCCCAGACACCAGATCTTCAGCAGAGCCTCCAGATCAAACAGCATTGTAAAAGCAACCTGTTGATTAACGACAAATAATTACATGGCAAAAAGTACTGGGACACGAACTCACATGTGGCCGAAAGTATTGGGACACGTACTCACATGTGGCCAAAAGTATTGGGACACGAACCCACATGTAGCCGAGAGTATTGGGACACGAACCCACATGTGGCCAAAAGTATTGGGACATGAACCCACGTGGCCGAAAGTATTGGGACACGAACCCACGTGGCCGAAAGTATTGGGACACGAACCCACATGTGGCCGAAAGTTTTTTGACACAAACCCACATGTGGCCAAAAGTATTGGGACACAAACCCACATGTGGCCAAAAATATTGGGACACAAACCCACATGTGGCCAAAAATATTGGGACACGAACCCACATGTGGCCGAAAGTATTGAGACTCAAACCCACATGTGGCCAAAAGTATTGAGACTCAAACCCACATGTGGCCAAAAGTATTGAGACTCAAACCCACATGTGGCCAAAAGTATTGTGACTCAAACCCACATGTGGCCAAAAATATTGGGACACGAACCCACATGTGGCCAAAAGTATTGGGACACAAACCCACATGTGACCAAAAGTATTGAGACACGAACCCACATGTGGCCAAAAGTATTGGGACACAAACCCACATGTGGCCAAAAGAACAGGAAGCCCAAACCATGTTCTTTCTGCTTGTTACATGTTACAAACACATATCTACAGTAGTCCTTCTAATCATTGTGGCAGTTGATAAAATGGCAGCAGAACCATCTGAGCTGTGGCACTCCAGAGATGATGAAGGATTTCCAAACAACGATCAGTGAGAATACTTTGTGATTCTAAGCCCAGGCGCATCATCAGCTCTGGTGGGTCCCTATATCAGACAAATAAAGGACCGAGGCTGAATGAGTAATCCAGTTTGTGTCTTTTTGGATTCCTCCGATGCAGATCAGAAGGTGAACTTGATTAACAATCGGATTCACTGAGAGCCGAGCTCAGAGTATTCCTCATCCCCTTCCCTTCCTTATCTCCCAATTTCAGATGTTAGTTGGAAAGCAGCCGCATTCTTCTGTTTGTCTTCCTTCCCATCATGCCACCTGCATACTGATGGCACACACGGAACGTGACAGACAGCACACGTGGCCAGAGACGCGCATGCACACTCACACTCGTCCACACAGCCAGAGCTCCTGGGAACGGTGTGTGTGTGTGTGTGTGTGTGTGTCTACGGGCTGTTTACACCCACGCCGTCACTCGTCTTCCTGATTTAATCTCTCACTTCAGACGCCTGAACTGCAGCGAACTGACAAGGGATTCGACTGTTCCTATTATGAGACTAATTGGGGATTTTTTTTCCGTCGCAGCAGCAAATAATACTTTCTAAACGAATATTAGTCAGAGAGAGAAGTACACATCTTGGCATTTTATCTCATTAGTATTATTACAGCCTTCTGTAATCCTGTTACCAATGGCGAATCGAAATGAAGATTATTCTCGTCATGACCTTACGCCGCGGACAGCTCACCTCCGCCAGGTAGAACTCGTCATAGTTCTTCTTGTGGTTCTTGCCCTTGTAATAGTTGCTGGAAGCCACGATCACATCCACGGCCACCATACTGAGGATAAACATGTGGAACATGGACGAGCGCATCAGTTGCTGTGGAGACAGGGAGAAAATGCCCTGGGTTATTTACGTCGGCACAAGGGCACAGTGTCTAACTCTGAAACGCTCAAACGCTGTGAGAAGGAATTCATGCGTTTCCTATTGCAGCACGACGCACTGGAAATAAAGCCGATGTTCATTATGGAGTAATTTACCGTTACTGACAGAGTCAAGTTCTTTAAAAATATTACACAGGATACTGTGCAAAAGTATTAGGCCACTGTTCGGTTTTGTTTACAACAATGTGGCTAAAACAACTCATTCATTGGTGGCCTAATGATGACGACTACAGCCCTATATAAAACCAATATAAAAAGCGTTTTAACCTTTTCACCCTGTTCCGCTTCTGAAAAAAAAAAAAAATGGGTTCTTCGCTGCTACCCTTCCAAGAGATCATTTCTGATCAAGCTTCTTTGAACTGTAATCTGGATCGAAAGGATCGATTTGGCATCCCGATTAAATCCAGACCAGACCAGACCAGTCACTGTAGCCTAAAGAAGCTTTTCAAAAATTTTTTTCAGTTTTTTAATACTCTCTATTCGATCACGATTCGGAGGGCAACGATTATCGATGCGTCTCGATTCGTTTTTGTCTATACAGAGTTTTTTTCTTTACCATGTGACTACATGAAACAAATCTATGGTGTCAAAATGGGTTCTAAAGTTTTGAGAACCAAAAAACCCGTAACCAAAACTTTACATTTAGTAATAAAAACCGGTTAGTAAACAGAATATTTTTGTTTGTAATCGTCTGGTTTTGAGTTTAACATTCTTGAAGTATCCGTTTTCGCTTTCTTTGCGCCTTTTCTCCGTTGCGCTTCTGTCTCTGTTTCGCTTCAAAAAGTTTAGCAGTTTAGCAGTCTGACTCTAAGCCTCATTATTAAAAGGCATAATTGCTTCCCTGTGTTTATCACCGACCATTTTCCAATCGGGGTAAAAGAGTGGAGTTCTTTCGCTGACGTAGCAGCCTTTGTAGAATGAGCTAGTGGGTGGGGCTTAACTCCAGCAGCCAATGATTGCCTAGATCCTGCCCCCAACCCGTCAAATCGGGTCCAAAAGTCAAAAGTGAGAAACTTTTTGAAGCGAAAGCGAGACTGAGAGAAGCGCAACGGAGAAAAGGCGCAAAGAAAGCCAAAACGGATCCTTCAAGAATATTAAACTCAATATAGACGTTCTAGAGCTCAGTGAGTGAGAGCTAAGGTTTAAGTTCTTGTGCAAGAACATAAGCTGGCCTACATGTTCAGATGCAAGCGTGCTCGATTATCGATTATTGACATTTATTAATCGATTCAGAATTGTTAATGTCCGAAACGCAATGCATCTAAAAAAAATTCCCACCCCTACTGCACATTTCTTGTATGATAACTTGTATCTTAATACAGACACTGAGAAATGACATGCGGTCAGTATAACCCTGCTAAAACAAGGTATATCTAATCTAATGGTGGCCTAAAACTTTTGCACAGCACTGCACAGAGTAGATCAGCCACCCAATCTGGTCATAGCACAGAAAAACTGTGGTTAAAATACAGAAGAAACAGCGTCTACTCATTTAATTCTCCTTTAGTATTTAAATCAGTGTTCCACATTCAGCCAGGCCACTTAAATACCATTCATAAAGCATTTAAAAATATTTATTATCACCGACTGTGCGTCATGACACATTGTGACGGGAACAAGGTTACATCCATACACGTTTCATTCAGCACAAGTTCAACTTCAAACACGGTCATGAGCAATTTAATAACTCCAATTAACCTAACGCACAGTCATCTTTGGACTGTGTGAGGAAACCGGAGTACCCGGAGTAAGCCCACATGGACATGGGGAGGACATGCAGACTCCACATAGAATAGACCCAGGTTGTTCCAGCTGGGATCGAACACAGGACCTTCCTGCTGTGAGGCGCCACAGCTCCGCCCCCTGCGTATTAGAGCAACCGCTTTCATGGTCACTATCATAATAATTGCGACCAATCAAAACGCAGGATTCAACACTATTGTACTGTTGTACATTATCAAAAAAAAACACCTCTGAAATTCATATTTCTCGTCATGACTGGGCCGCCTGAGCCGCCCATTTCTCACTCATGTCCAAAGAGAGCCGTGTTGAAACAGATCCATCATGCTTTACTGCTTTATAATGGAGTCTATTAATCACAGGCAGGACAGAGAAGGCATGAGTGCACACTGCCACCGGTCTCTCAGTCCTCCAGGATCTCTCAAACATAAGGCCGGTGAGCTTGGATCGGTACCAGATCTGAACCAGCAGCACTCGCCACATCTGTCAGAGGGCAAGGCTGAAGTAACAGCGTGCAGGATGAACTGGATTAAGGCATGCAAATGAGCATCAAATCTTCATTTCTTATTCAAACCCAAGTGGCTGACCTAGAATATTATTGTGCTATAGCTGCATCCTAATTTCTCTGCTAGTACCAAGCACACAGTCAATCGCCACATTCTACACACTGATATAAAGCCAGGGCTGCAGAGTAGAGCCTGACATTTTTTTGGGAATCCCACGGGTCACGGGATTCCCGCGGGATGGGACTCAACTTAACTATTACTCACGTGATTGGGATGGAACCAATAAATAAGACAAAAGATAACCATAGAATAGGCACCGCCATTTTGTCATTTTTTTTCTTTTAAGAAACCTACAGTAACGCAGTTCTGAAGAACTACACGGCCCAGAAGCCAACGGTGCTTCCGGCCACAGCTTCCCGCCTGAATTCATAGAACAGCAGCAATGGAGGGAGAAAACACAAGGGCTGCGTCTGAAATCACATACTTTGTATTCAAACACGCTACATGCTCTCGCCTACTGCTCTCGCGTACTGTATAGTGTGGAAGTTTGCGATTTCGGACGCAGCCGAGCTCAAACTGATGGCGTAAAAATTGATTTGCAAATTCGCAAAGTCAGAAGTAACGACTTATCTCTAAAGCTTCATATGGCCTTTGTTCTTTATACAAAACTCAGGCACCGTGTGTGAATTGTGAAGGTAAGGCAAATTAGTGCCTGATGTTTTAAGGAAATAATTGCTCAATAAATGAGTAAAATGCAACTTTGTGTTTGGGTTTTTAACAGGGACTTAGCAGCTGCTCCTCCATAGGAAAAACTATAGGGACCACAGGCCGTGTTTTATTTATGTTTTGTGGCCTTTAGTGAAG